>JAVKPL010006698.1:0-27815 GCA_032173675.1 Gastrolobium villosum
TGGTCAACATTCTCTAGCTCCATCTGTTCGAGTTCTAAGTATTTCTTAGAACGCGTGTTGAATTCGACCAAGGTCCGGGGTGGGTCCTTATAGATCGACTTTGCCAGTCTAGAGCTCCCATGTAAGCCGGCAATCACCAGATGTAAATGAACATTTTCGGATAATCCAGGCACCTGTAAGGCAGCAAGTTTGAATCGATCGAGGTACCTTTGCAGTGTCTCTCCGGATTGCTGTTTGATTTTGCCCAAGGCAAATTCTGATTTTGGTTGTTTCTTGCTGGTGGCAAAGTTCAACAAGAATCGCCCTCCGAATTCTTCGAAAGATCGGATGGACCCCGCCGGTAAGGATGAAAACCATGTTTGTGCCGCCCCCGTTAATGTTGTTGCAAAGAGCCTAGTAATCAAAGGCTCTTCGATGCCCTTGATATACATAGCCGTGTCAAATGCATCCAGATGCACCTGCGGATCTTGGGTGCCATCATATTTGATCAGTTCGGATAGGTTTAAGTTGTCTGGATAGGGAGCCTCCACTATTTCATTTGAGAAGGGACTGTCATTGTACAACCCCCTGTTGTATTTCCTCCTGTATATTCCGGCAACGTTATCCGGGCTGCGTTGCAGGGGTCGGTGCATCGTAGCCGCGTCACCACTTGCTTGCCCATCTTGTGTATTTAAATGCCTAGGCATCCGAGTCGTCTGGTTAAGACCCAGATCTGCTTGCTCCACTTGTGTATTTAAATGCCTAGGCATCCGAGTCGTCTGGTTAAGACCCAGATCTGCTTGCTCCACTTGTGGTGGTCTTTGCCGGCCGAATCTCGGTACCCCCATTGTTGAATTTGGGTTCATAGGGATTCCGGTAGGGACAATCTCCACCGGTTGCCGATCTTCCATGCGAGGGTTTGAACGGCGTAGATCTGTGACTACGCGATCAACAGCTCTGACTGGATCTGGGCTAGTCATCTACCGGATCCGGGCCTCTAGTTCGTGGATCTGCCTCGCATCCGCCTGTCTCTGCAGCTCGCTCCGGCGCTCCCACTCCTCCATCCGGCGCAGGAGGACATCCATGGCCAGATTCGGGCCTTGTCGGCCAGGTTCATCGATGGGCTGCAACCCCTGCATATATGGCGCATCAGGGTTACAGGCTGGAGTGGATTCGGAGTCGGAGTGTACCTCGCTAATGTGCACGGCATCTGGATCTGGATCTGCAGGCTGGAGTGCTGCTTCCCGTTCCTCCTCCTGATTGGATGTCAGAGGGGGACGGAAACCACTCCTTGTGGCTCTCACCATTGCTCTTTTTGATAATTCGTGGGTTCGATCCCCACAGACGGCGCCAATGTTCTGCCAGTTGTCAGATGTGTCCAACGTAGGTTGGATGATTGATCTTGGATACGAGTGTTTCTCTCTAGATGCCTATAGATTAGGTATCTGGGAGGAACGTGGATCACTGACGCTGACCTAGGCTTATGCCTTCAAGGTGTGTGTGTGATCTATAGTGTTTAGGATTAATATATATATTATGCTTACCTATTTCTCTCCGTTGTCATTAGATTATGAGAGAAAATATAAAAATAAGTTAAAATTTTGATCTAACAATATAGTAGAGAAATATGTACAGTAGCCAAAATAACATAATATCTTATTGGATTTAATTTTCTCATGGGACAATTGCTAAGTTAGTTTTACTACACATACAAATATCAGTGGGCTCCATTATTTTTATAAAAAAAAACTCAATTTTTATTTTTTAATCTATCATCAGGAAATACTATTCATACTTATGAGGCAGAAAGAATAGTATTTCTGATATCTTATTCCATTAAAATATTTTGCTAAGAAACGTAGAGGGACGATATTCTTACTACCAAAATTTTCTACTACTAACTTATTACATATCTAATCATCATTGAATCAAAGAGAAAGAATGTTAAAAAGTTTTTGAAAAAAGAGAAAATGTTGATCCAATAATAATTAGATAGGTAGTAAGTTGGTAGTAGAAAATTTTGGTAATAAGAATATCCTCCGGAGAAACTTAATACAATTGTTTGAATAGTTGCTAGGGAACTTATATTAAATAACAAGAAACATAATAGGTGAAGTATATATTATAATAAGGGTTTATCAGGGAACTTACTATGTTTTTTTTAAAATTTACTACACATCTAATATTGTGTGGGTCCGCAACAAAAAAAAATTCCGGCACGTAAAATGAATCTCTATAACATAACACAATCATTTTTCCTACAAGATAACTCTTATAAAACCCTTATACTAATTGAAAAATTAACTCGAAATAGTATGTGTAATTTGTGGAGTGAAAATAGTGTGAAATAATGAGAAGAAAAAAAAAAAAAAAAAAAAGCAGTGCAGGTATCAAAAGCAGAACCTCGTACTTTCAGCTCAAAATATAACAGAGTAAGGGAAAATGAGAGGTTATTACTTTGGAGAGTGAAAGGGGAGTAGTGAAGGTCGTAGCACTTTGGATCAGTGTCCTTCAAGAAGGGTCTCCTCTTTTCCCTCTCGTAAAATACCAACGCTGTCTTTATCAAATCTTCGACGGTTTCCTCACCCAACATCAGCAACTGTATGGCGCCCAAGCTGTTCTCGATGGTCACCTTAAGTAGCAGTTTCGATGGCAGAAGAAGAGACTCATTACTTTGCGTTGCCGGCAACGGAAGCTTGAGCGTCAGAGGAGTGGACAGGAATCGGCGAACAAGGCCTGAGGGTTTCTCCGGCAGTAAGTTCTGGTGTTTACGGCCAGAACCCAATGGGGCCTTCCCGGAGAATTTTCTCCGATGACCCGGTGATGGAGAGGTCATGCTTATAAGGATAAGTATTTTTGCTTCTTTTTTTTCTTTTTTTTTTGTTTTGTTTAGAGATGGCTTCACATGTGTTGGCAGTGTTGCAATTAAGGCTTCGAGAGATGTTTGAGAAGCGAAAGTGAGAGTCTGAGGTAGAGAGAGACGGTTAAGTAAATACTATAAAACGCACGTACCTCAAGGTTTGGCTGGTTTGAGAAGCTTCTCGGAAACTGGTGCAGTTTTAACTTTTGCTTGAGCAATTTCCTCGGAAAGTGGTGTAGTTTTAACTTTTGTTTACAGAGATTTCTAGTCTTAGACGCTCTTGCTAGGAGAATTTTTTTTTTTATTTGAAAAATAATTATTATTGAAACGTAGTATCAAATATATTTTTATTGGAATATTAATAAAAATTGTTTAATAAATCTATATTTTTTCAGAAAAATTAAATTAATCTTCACCTTTTGATTCAAATATGGTACAAAATACAAGGTCAATTTTATTCACATTTTTGCGCTTTATTTTTCGCAGTCAATCAACATTTTCACCTATTCTATGCAACTCTCATTTCTCAAATCATACAAAAATTATCACACAAAAATAATATCCCAGAAACAAATTTGGCTCGGGAAATTTTATAATTTTAGCTACCAAACATTGCATATTTTTTTTGCCTTACCATGCTTTCACGTGGTTTCATAAATAAGCCGCGTACCAAATACGCCCTTACATTTGCAACGAATTTATCTTAAAATTTTAATAATAATAATAATAATAATTCACTTGGAAAAATGTTTCTTGCATAGAACAAGCTGCACCATTCATATTGGTAAATAAAAGGGAAAAAAAAGACGAAGAAATGAAAAATGATTTGTGATTCATCACCAAATAAGTGAATCGAGGGTTATTACAGTTTAGTTAATACTCTCGATTTGGAGCCCTAATTATACAGTAGTTGTGTTAACAATTTGATAAGAAAATAGTTATCATTCTTCTAATTTGATTTACTTAAATCAGATTATGTAAGTAATCAATAAATCAGTGAAGAAATTTTAAAAAATAAAATACGTAAAGGATGCTATCTTATGCTCCCAATTCCTTTTTCCTTGTCTTGTCTATCAACGCAACTGAAAGTTGCCTAGTCAGTTATAATGTTTGCTATACATGAAAAACTATCCTTTAAATGTACCATAGAAATTCTCATTATAAACGGGTGAAAATGGTGGTTTGATGTAAATGGGCCAACCCATGATATGGACCGAAGTGACAATGGCCCAGTTGTTGCTATAGGGTTAAGAGACAAAAAGAAGTTACACAAGCCCAGGCATCTATCACTCATATGACCATAGGATCCACACTCAAAGCAGATCATGTGAAGACCGTCATACTCAACCTTTTTCATTTGCCCCTCTACTTTATATTCACCCTGTAGAGGTTGATTTAAGTTCAACTCTACACATAAACGAGTAAACCTTCCTCTTGCCATTATTGTAGTAATATGATCAACCTTGATGAATTTCCTAAGCCAGTTTCCAATCATTTGAAAAACATTGGAACCAAAAAACTCCACAAAGCAATCAAACCCAAGCAACAATTCGATCAATACTCATCTTGTAAGGCTGGAAATTCAACGTCCGCTACTAGATTGCTAAGTAATGGTTCATGATATATAATCTATGGCCCTTCAGTCCATGCATGATCTAGATCATTTTGATTTTCAAAGCACACAAGGAAAAAATCATTCTCCAGATTAGTCACATGTATCCTTTCTTGGCCTTGCCCACATAGCCTTTAGTCTTTCCCCGAGGAACGTCAAAGAGACATTCTTCCTCGAAGAGTTTGCCCACATAGCCTTTAGTCTTATCAGTCTTATGTCGCTGAACATTAGACAAAATTATAACTTAAAAAAAAAAAAAAACGAACCATAATTCTTATACACAAATTGAAATGGTAAAAGTATAAATATTTTTAATATTTTTTAGCGAGACAAAAATATCATATTAAATACCATATATATAAATAGATTAAATGTACGTTTTACCATTTATCACAAAATATATAGAGGTTGTCCCGAAAGGCTAATTTATTTTTTCCCGACTTTTTGACTCGTGCCTATTCAGAGAAAACATTACATTTAGAGACATGATACATAATGCACCGATAATTTCCCATCCATCATAACTTTATTTTTCAAAAGGAAAGTAATATATCGACCATCTACTTTCATTTATTTTAATTTCCTCATCGCTTCTTTTAAATATATTTTTTCACTCCTTGTCCTTTATATATCTTCTCACGCCTTAAGTTAAACACCCTCTTATAAGCTAGGATTTATACGTTGAGTATGACTCATGCTTCACATTTATATGACGATTTTTGTAGGCGGGATGCAGAGAAAGTCAACGGTGATCTTGCTATTGTTGTGGATCTCAAGTTTATTTTATTTTAATATTTTTTTTAGTAATTTGGATTTGAACTTACAAATATATAATTAGTGTTGGTTAGGATTTCTAAGTCTATTTATATCCCATTATAAACAAAGTACTTTGTAACAAGTGCAGGAAAATATAGTGAAACATTACTGGACTTAGCTCATATTGGATAAACCATGTAAATCTATATCTCTATTTCTTTTCTTTTTCTCTTTTTGCTATTCCGTGTGTGATTGTTCGGCCCTAACAATATATAACACATTTCCATCTCTTTTAAGAGTGATAATATCATTGATTCCTTGTAGCTAATGACATATCCATAATCCCTGCTCTTTTGTTGAGGTAATTAACTGGCAAGTAAGTGAATCAGTTATATATATTGACCGGGTTAACAAAAAATGAATGAATGATATTGTGGGAATATATACAATTTGGTAAAAAAAAAATGCTCATGAATCATGATCTTTGAAAGTGAGTGACGGTGAGATTAATCTCGAGACAAATTCAAAAGAGATACCGTACATGCAAATAATCAAGAAGACCCACATTGTAGTTTTAAATGAATGGATCCGCCATCGTTTAAAGCTCCTTTTTGCAAAAGCCAGCATGACCATTAACAGTCACCATTGCTTTGCACTAAATTGCTTTGTACTCGATGCATTCTTCAAATCCGCATGCAAATCAGTTCGCACTATATTGCAGATCCTATATGTGATGCAATGTCATCAATATTTGACACCTAGAACTTAGCACAAAACATGCAACTGTATGGAGAATCTTTTTCAGTGTGTCATTTTAGTCCACGCACCAAATCATTTGCACCCATCACATCATCGTCACCGCATAGACCACTTATCTAATTGATGGGTGGGGGCTGAGCACCGGAGCCAATCATTCAGCCTCAAATTATTCCCCATCCTTGACCCATCCTATCATTTTATTTTTCCACATGGATTGGCGTGTCAAAAACTGTTTATACAGCTAGAAGCCCTGGAATTATAGAGGGTGTTTTATTTCGTGTTGAATGAGAATTCAATTATCACGTTGTAGAGATAAAAAGTATGTGAAAGCCATGTGATAAAAAAATCAATATGTCACATGCTGCATGTCAGCACAGTTGATCTTTTTTGATCTAACGAGTGTGTATGAAATGTCAAATTTTATATTGAATGAGAATTATAAAATCCATAATATATATATATACGAAATAATTATAATGCAATCGTGATGGTGGTATAGCTGTTAATTAAGCGGATTATGCTCAAGGAATGAATTGTTGGGATTCAAAGGCCTCTGATTAAATTCTTAAGCAAAATAACTTAAAACATGTGATAAAAATCTTCGCGCACTCTACTCTAGAAAGGAAATTAGTTTAATATAAATGGGCAAGTAACACCACTAGAAAAGAAAAAAAAAAAATTAATGTGTGGCTGATTATATATGCTCACATTTCTCTTACTGCAAGCAGCATTTTTCTTTTCGGGAATATCTGGAAGCACCATTTAATTTACCTTTAATTTGAATTAGTTTGTAGTACTTATACTCGATGTTACTTAGTATCCATATCAGGCGTGCGCACAATGAAGTTTAAAAATTGGATAGAAGTAGTCGTGTCTACGATTGCAAATAGATTGAGGTAGTCAGGTAGGTTAGACTTTTTTATTTTATTTTATTTTTTATAAACGTTAGGCTAGACTTTGCTTTAAAGATTTTAGGTATGCTTAAAATATTTTATTTCTGATCTAGTCTGTTAGTCTTATGTAAGCCTAAATTATAAGTCTGCTCTGATCTATATTTTAAAAATAAAAATTTTGGTCTAGGTCTGTTAACCTATTTAAATCTATTAGACATTCAACAATTAAAAAAAATTAAAATAATGTTACTTTATTATTCAAAATATTAATATAAAAATTTATTTTATTCAAAATAAATAATATGGTATAGACTGACCTATTAGTTTATAGATCCAACATGTAAAAAAAAAATTATGATTTGCTTTTTAAATAGATTTTTTTTATATCTGAACCTATTCTATTTGACTATATATAATAAGTGAATTTGGATTATCTTAAGTGAGAAAATGATCATGTGATCATGTTATTTAATCATAAGCACTCATCACTGATGAGTTTAAGAGAGAAAAATATATATAATTTTTAAATAAATAATTGTAATTAAATAACATGATCATATGAATAATTTTTTCACACAAAAATAATTACTCCAGTCGTGTTTAATTGATCCGATATAATAATTATGGCACTTCTGGGTCTAGTAATTAATAGAAGTGGGGTTTAAATATTGATGGCTGTAGTGATCAGTTCTGATGAAGATGACGTTGCTTTCGCTTTGGAGTTTGCCAAAGGTTGCATAAAAGGGAGGAGGGGAATTGATTGATAATAATAATCAAATAAAGAAGAATAAGAAGAAGAATATGGAAAACAGAAGAAAAGCAAAACTTGGTAGGAAAAGAAGGGTTAAGAGTATTTTAATTAGGTACTTCAATTAATTATCACTGCCACATATAATCAATATTGAGTCAGGCTAGTAGGTGAGAGAATTAAGGGTGAAAATAGTTGGTGATGCAAATATGATTGAGAAATAATAACTGTCAATTTCTTTGGCTATGTATTGCAACTTATACGGCATAATATATGATGGGGTACGTACGTAAGAGTCCAAGTATAATGAGGGAGGAGAGAGAGATCTGTCAATTGAACAATCAAAGACATGATCAATTGAAATGCTATGTGAATTATACCAAAAAAAAAAAAAGCTATGTGAATAAGTCGACCAGAACGACAGTAACTAACAGCGTGAAGGGAACAAATGATAAAAAGAGAGGGTTGCAAAACCAAAGATGCCAAGGTAATCATGAACACTAAGTCATGCTCTCCAAAGGACTAGCTACCTCGTTTTCCATGACAAAGATCATTTGATTTGTGTTCTAATTAACAGATTTTCAAAAGTAATCTTTAGGTGTAACAACGAGCCAAAAATATATAATGGACACGTCAACACTTGTTGTTTTCAACTTTTCAAAGGATGACCAGCTTTTTATATCTTTGTTATCCTACGTCGCAATTGATTGGTAAGAGGTAAGAGTCAAAAAAGATGCGCAAAGATTGTACTTTATGAATTGGGAGGATGGAGCCCTGGGGAGTAGGGTGACCTCACCTGGTGTGAGCTTTTACCTGTTGCGCCGTTGTTTTAATGAGTTTAGGGTTCTCTATCTTTCTTAATATGAGTTTACCTAATTTTAAAGGTATTTTAATGAGGGTGGTTATATTTATTATTTGAAATTTTTTATAATTCTTATTATTAAATTAATTTTAGTTATTTTTATTAATCTAATGATTATAATTTATTAAAAATTAATAATTAATTAATAAGTGTGACTCAATAAATGTTATTAATTCCCAATAAAATATAACCGTTGGATTGATGAAAAATAAGGATAATTAATTTAGTAGTAAGACTAAGAGTTATAAAACTTTTCAGTAGTAAGTAGAATCTCTCTCGCTTAAAATTATTAAATTTATTGAAAATTTAAAAAAAAATCTTTTTTTAAAAAAATAATATTAAATATTTTATTAATTTTAGTTATTAAATTATATATTAAAATGAGTTGAAATAATCAAAAAACAAATTTATCCATTAAATATAATTAAAAATATAAAATGAAGAATATAAAATTATTACTTTTAGTTATTAAATTATATATTAAAATGAGTTGAAATAATCAAAATACAAATTTATCCATAAATATAATTAAAAAATAAAATGAAGAATTTTAAAAATTAAGAATGTTAAACACGTGATAAGCTCATTTCTTTAAAAAAATCAGTTTTATAATAAGATTAGAATATTATAACACATTTATTACTTATTTAATTAAATATATTAAAAAAATTTAGTATATTTAAATTTATATTTAATAAAAATTTAAGGAAAGAAAAGTATATTGCCAATGGGCAATATTAATTGAAAGGCCCAGGGTGTCAAAACATATCATGACTAATGACATGACACGAAAATTTATGTTTGTGTTAACTTGCAAAAATGATTAATATTGTGTTTGTGTTGGGAAAACATGATAAACAAAAAATTTGTGTCATGTAGCATGTTGTGTCAACATGAATTTGACCCTTTTTTATTTCAATCTATTTTTAATTTTTTTTTGTCAATTACCATTTTGACCCATAGTTTGCTGTCATATTGTGTCATTCAGCAAAATTTACGGATTATGTTCGTGTCAAAGATCCTGACACAAATAAAGATTTATATCGTATTCGTGTTGCGTATTTGCATTACCGTTTTGACACTTTTACATAAAAGACAATAAGATTTAACTGCTGAACATTTCTATATGCAAGAATTAACATAGTAATTCGGGGTGGAAGTGGGCTGGGCTGGGCCAAACTTTGCCCCGAAAAGCCCAGACCTGCGCCAAAAAATTTCAATTTGGCCTGGCCCAAGCCTATTACGAGTCTAACTGTTAGCCTGACTTGGTCTGTTTATAAAAAAAAAATAGCCCGACCTAGCCCATTAACCTGTTAATTTTTAACTTCCAAACAGAATCATGAATCAACTTTACAAAATACTCAAATTCTGTTGCTAAACCAAAAATCATAATTTCAACATCCAAACAGAATCATGAATCACAACAAAACTCATGCAATCTGTATTTAAGTCACTTTCAAAAGCAAAATGCTTAAACTATAAATAACAAATATTTCATAACATCCAACAAACAAATCCATACTATGTAAAATAAAATAATTACATGAATCCAATAACACATCATCATGTTTGTAGTAAGTATAATCTCTCCCAAAAACCTTTTAATATATTCATATACACAATTTAACATGTTGAGATGTTGGTTCCACCTATATAAGAAATAAAGTTAGATTTCTATTAAAATACAATCTAATATAATTAAGTTATAAATAATTACAATTGATTATATTTTATTTTTTCTTCAAGGCATACTTATTCTATTTAAAATAAGTAGTACAATATAGGCCGGCCTATAGGCTTATAGGTCAGGCCTTGTGAAAGTGGGCCTACGGACTTTTTAGTGAACACGATTTTTCAAAGATCAAGTTCGGCCTATTTTACGAAATATACTAGGTCAAGTCTGGGCTAACGTAGGCCCCGGTGGGCCGGCTCAGTCCAATTTCACCCCTAATAGTAATATAGCTTCTAGTTCCTCTAAGACCCGTCATAATATAGGTCAAATTTGATGAGTTAACTAGTAGAAAAGGACGAATTGAGATACATGGTATAAATCATTTTTAAGAATTAGGTTATTTGAAGTATCCTATATAATTTGTGAGTAGGCTGAGCTAACTCATTAGATCAGGTTTAATCTTTTCTGTTCGGCGCGTCATTAGGCTTTAAGTTGCAGCATTGGGTCAAGTTGATTTTTTTTGTTAGACGAGACATTAGGCTTAAATAGACGCGTTAAACATGTTAATTTATCTAATTATTCGTTTACTTATTTTTATTTTAGGAGAATTGGTTCGCTTAATTCATTATTTTTATAAATAATTTTTAAAAAATTAATGAGTAGAATGTCTAATATATCAAACAATTATTCTTCAATAAAAATTTTAATTAAGCAAGTCCATTGCCTACTTACCATTAAACAAAACAAAATAGATCAAGTATGATTTGGCGATCAGAATATAATAGATAGAACTTTCAACGGCATCTCGAAAAATAAGCAAATTTTGTTGGGCCTTTAAAATAGCCTCGATCTTCACATTAAATTTTTGTAGGAATTGGGATGAGTTCGATTATAGAAATAGAATATAAAATTATTAATGTGATTTTTATCTAAATTGTTGAAGTTTTGGATTCAAATAATTTTTTATTTGGGATCAGAGCTCACATAATTAAGTAGGTTCTTGTGTGAGGAGATATTAAAAAAAATATAATATAAAATTATTTAAGTGACTTTCAGTTTCACTTAACAATTTAAATTTTTAAGTTGAAATAGTTTGAACAAATTTTCCAAATAATTTCCTTGATTGGCCATTTTTTGACGATTTGATAAGGATCTTTTGAGAGGTAATAAATACTCAATTGTCATTTTCTCAAGTATTTATTTATATATAATAGCTAAATCATAGGATTTAACCTGGATAGTAAACTCCATCTGTGAAAGTCACAATTTATTGGAAGAATGGAGAGACACAAGTCTAAAATCAAATTAGTAGATAGTTGCCGGTATTTAATAAAAAAAAAATTGATTTAGTTGTAAAAATTAATATGTTGGTAGCTTCTTTTTTTCAGTAATTTGTAGTTAAATAATATGGTTACCGAACTGATATGTAACAGTTACAGGATGAAAAAAAAAGGAGAGAAAAAAAACGTAATCTATAACGAAGAATGCGAATTTTATGGATAGAGACGGTAGACCTTTTCCATCAATTTGAGAACATTGTGCTAAAATCATCCAAAGTTGATGGGATAAGGGGTAAGTTGTGATATCTATAAAAAGGTTTCTTTTAAACGCGACCCAACTTGAGAAATTAATTTTTCCTGCCCATCTTTTAGAATTTAAAAAATAGTGCTGAAATCAAAGTTCTCATTAAGTTGAGGCATTACAATATTTGTTTTGTTTTTTTCCTAAAAAAAGTCATTGCATTGTAACGTAAGAACAGAGAGTATCAATAAGCGACAAGAGGGTCATCATAGTTTCATACAAGTGGCAAACGTCATCTTTGAATTACTCATGACATTCCGTTAGAAAATAATTTTGGGAAATCATGTAAACAACCCACAAGTAAAGAATGATTAATATGTTTCACCAAAAATAAAAAAAAATGATTAATATGTTCGTGTATATAGAAAATATTTTGTTGGGAGAGATTTATCTACGTAATGTGATCTACTCTCGTTTTGGTGTTGAAAGATTAATTTTTGACAAAACACACCAAAAAGATATCTTAGGAAAAAAAAAGAATGATTAATATTAATACTAATTTTAATAGCAACAAATATTCCCATTCTCCCACCAGCTCCGAATATACAGTTACAATCTTCAATCTGATTAATGTACATACCTATAAATATAGCGACTCAAATTTTGTTGTCAGCTTCACAATATAGGTTTTTTAGACCAATTAATTTATTTATCGTAAATAATTAATCCCTTCAATTAGGTGCATTCGTTTTGATTTGATTCATTGTTTTTTAAAATCTAAATAATGATATTTTTATAATTCTAATTTATAAGTTTTGATTATTTTGCTCAGTATCTGAATAACATGTTTTTTCTTAATATTTTGAATGATTTAGATTCTTTAACTTCTTCTACTAATTAAAGCGAGTCAATTAATATTTTTTATTTTTTATTACTATTACAACTTGAACTATCTATGCTAATGCATTGCGTCAGGTCAAATGCATTACGCATTAGAATTAAATTGCGTCAGGACAAATGCATTACGCATTAGAATCAATTGCCCGGAATAAAAACACGGGAAAAAAATAGGGGATGAAAGTGAAAAAATAATAATCTTTTGATAAAATAAACACAAAACAGCTAGAAAAAAAGTCTTTCTAATAAACATTAAAATAAAAAAAAGTATAAAATAAAGTAGTTGTATGAGTTAAATAGAGATACTCTTTAATTAGTGAGAATTATTCAATAATATAAACTCAAATGCTTTTTCCCATAATTTAATATCAGTTGTTAGTGACCCGTGCTAAAGATGGGTGGATTTGTAATTCGCGGGTGCATGTTATTTCTTACTACAAAAATTGTTTGTTTAGAATATATAGCTGAACATTGTTTACAAAGCCAAAGTTTCTACGTACATAATTAGATATGGTTACTGAGGGTAATGTACGATAGCTAATGTTGCTTATGCAATCGATTGTGGTGCTAACTCCAAAGACTCTAGTAGGTGATGAAAAACTTGTCTCTCCAATCTTCAATACTCTCTTTTACCATGTGTGTCAGTAGATTTATGCTCACCCAATCTTCTTCACTAGCTTAAAAAAAAAAAAGCTTTGCAATGAGCTAACGAGCCAATCCATCCAATCCAAAATTTCTTCGCTTCCTCTGAGCAGTCGCGAAGCACATGAATCATGGTTTCTGGAACTCTTGGACAAAGATGATGATAAAGATCAGAGGATATTTCATTATCCCTATTTGCCCCATTGAAGCTTCTGCGAAAAGGAGTAGGTCATCAACAAACAAGAGATAAAATATCTGCGGACCAGTACTTCTTGCAATATTAGGTTTCCATTTTTGCCAAGACACTATTAGCGATCATATGCGATACTTTTTGCATGCTTAGCACAAATAAGTAACGTGATACGGGATCACCGCACCAAATTAATGGCACGCCCTAGAATGGAAATAAAATTCTAAAAAAATAAATTATTTAAAACAAATATAGGGTCTATGAGTCACTACAATATATTATTAATAGGTAAAACAATAAATAATGTTTTATCAAATGATGATAGTTTAGTTGATATACGAGAGCTGAGTAGGTGCCTGAATGACTTTGGTTCAATATATTCCCACCAATATCACTTCTGAGAAGGACTTAAAATCTTAATCCCAGACTCACCCCGTATTCAAGATTACTCCTGTTCAAAGAACCGAAACTTATGGAGATAATTGGGAAGTCATCTGAAAGAGGTAATTATAGATAACAAAAAAAATAATAAATGTTTTTTATTTATAATGTTAAATAACCAAAAAAATTGATGCCGGATAGGGAAAAAATAAAAAAAAAAGATTGACAAATAATAATAATGATAAGGACTAAATTTTTGTGAACCGAATATGAGATATCTACGAACCAATCCTTCTTGCAGTATTAAGTTTCTATTTTCCCTGAGCCACCGCGTCAACGATCATACATAACACAAATAAGTAAGATGCTATCGAATCACCTCGCCGAATGCGGAATGCCGCACCCTAAAATGGAAAAAAAAAAATTAAAAGAAAAACTTTTTCTTAAAAAAACAACTAATTTAAAACATATGGAGAGTGTATTAATCACTGCTATATATTATTAATTTATTACATTACAAGTCCTCAAACCTGCAGAAAAAGAGGTAAAATAATAAATGTTTATTAATCACTGCAATTTATGATGTTAAAATAACAATAAAAAATTTCATGTCGATTAGGGAAAAAATAAAAAGAAATGAATGGAAAGGACGAATTTGGCATTGAGCATTTGAGTGTACATCACTACTCGGTCGAATAAATGTTCACCATAAATGATACTATTTAATTTTTAGGTTTAATATTTCTGTAGTTATTCGATCTAACTTTATATTTTTTTTTTCAAAATCTAACTTATTTTCATTCAAAATAATGTAATTTTGAATTTAGAAAAAATAAATTTTTATAATTTTAATTTATCTCGACACCATATTAATCTTTATCATTAAATAAAGAAATTCTCAACCTCAAAACAAGTTATTTTGGTATAACTAAAAATAACTTTATCTCCAATTTGATATTCAGGATTGAAAAAAGATGAAAACTTAAACATGACTGAATCCTAACATTCTAGATTTTCTTTTCTTGTAATAATAATATAGATTTTTTTCTAACAAAAGAAAAATGTGTTGGATTTATCATTAGATTACCTTTTCTCCTCCATGTAGAGGCATCCCTCCCTACTCCCTAGTACCCAAGAAAAGAAATCAAAACAGAGCATGCTAATCCAAAAGAGAGAGAGAACGAAAAAGAGAGAAAAAAAAAGTCTATAAATAAGAGGTGCTCTCGTGCTTGGTATTTTAAAATTCCCGCAAATATTTGTTGGTTGTAACAGACAAACAGTCCAGCGCAGCATCCACTCCGAATTAAATCTGCTTGTCCCATTTTTGTTTTATTTTCATTCTCTCTCCGCCGGCGTCACCGCTAGGGTTTTCGGCGACGATGATTCCCTATCAGTCTCTGCAGGAAGCCGAGGCGGCTCTCGGCCGCAACCTGACGGTGGCGGAGACCCTCTGGTTCAACTACTCCGCCTCTAAATCCGACTACTTCCTCTATTGCCACAACATTCTGTTCCTCTTCTTCGTCTTCTCCGTCGTCCCTCTCCCCATGGTCTTCGTCGAGATAAAACGCCTCTCTCGCTTCGACAGGTACAAGATCCAGCCGAAGGTTCGCTTATCCTTCGCGGAAATGCTCAAGTGCTACAAGGACGTGATGCGAATGTTCTTCCTCGTCGTCGGTCCCCTCCAACTCGTCTCCTACCCTTCTTTGAAGGTTAGTTTCAGATTCAGTTACAAATTCAGTTACAGTTTCAGTTATTGATGCCTTTGGTTGGTTTTATCAGATGATTGGGGTCAGGGCGGGGTTGCCATTGCCGTCGGGTTGGGAGATCCTTTTCCAATTGTTGGTGTATTTCGTGGTCGAGGATTACACCAATTACTGGATCCACAGGTTTCTCCACAACAAATGGGGTTACGACAAGATTCATCGCGTCCACCATGAATACCAGGCTCCGATAGGGTTTGCGGCGCCCTATGCTCACTGGGCGGAGATCTTGATCCTTGGGATTCCGTCTTTTCTTGGCCCCGCTATGTGCCCTGGTCACATGATTACGTTTTGGTTGTGGATAGCATTGCGCCAAATTGAGGCCATTGACACGCACAGCGGGTAATGCTTCTTGTCATTTTCCGTCTTATCTTCAGCAACCCTTTTGTAAAGTACTTTGGATTTCAAATATCTCTCTATAATTACACTTTTTCTTTGACGGCGACTAGGATCTGTTTCACACCTTTTTCTTTTTTTCTTTTCTTTTTTAACCTTCATTTCTTATTACTTTATTGTGATTTGTGTTTTTAGTATGATGATTAAAATCCTTCTTGTAAGATGGAAAAATTTTCTGCTGATAAAATGGTTTACGAGTTTTGAAATCTTTTAGCTAATGGTGATTTCGTGGAAGTTTGAGAATAATTTTTTGTCTTTCAATGGTTTACTTTGTTTACTCTTGCATCTGTTCTGTCCAGCTTCACAACATTTATTTATGCTGCATTTAGCTCGATGTTGCTAAAGGACAGTTAATAAAGATCTTCACAGGTTGATCTTAACAATGTGAAATTATTAAATTAGAGATCCCAGAATCACAATTCCATTTTTGTCTAAATTTCGGTGTAAATGCGCTTCTAGGTGTGGAATTTCATTAGTGATTCTTTCAGGACCGTCGCTTGTCACATGAGTCTGAATTTCATATTTCTATCTAAGTCCAATCTAGGGAAGTTCCGGGGTGTGAATAATCTAAATTAATCTCAGATAGTTTGGCTATGAATTTGTGGGACCTTTGTAGTTTAGCAGGAAGCATAGTTTTCTTGAAGGTTACTGTTGTGCGGAATAATTTGTATGTTGTGATCAAAAGTCAAATTGTAATTTGTCTGGTACAAACCTTGGCTAGATTTTCTACTATGCCAAGAAATAAATCTTCCTGGTGTTTGCTGTCTCAAAATATAGAGTCAGAGAGCAGGTCAATGTGAAACTGAGAGTTAAATTGATTTCTATGAATCACTTCTGCAGTTAATTGTTATAGACTCAATTTTGATGCTGTAAAGGTTTTGTTTATAGAAAGGCGCAATTATATCAGGGTGATGGTTAGTTTTGCTGAGATGGTATATCCTGGTGGTTCTTGCAACTTTTATTTCTAAATTTTGCTGGTCTTGCCTGTAGGAATTTACTTGTGGTGACTCTTTTTCGATATTGATAAACATCAGCATAATCCAACCCCCTCCCACTTCTTTTATTAGAAGTTTACTCATCATTCTTCTCTGTTTCTGCTTTGCAATTTTGGCACCAGGCCGTTATAGTGTATTGCTTTCCTTATCATGTCAGGTATGACTTCCCCTGGAGTCCCACAAAATATATTCCATTCTATGGTGGCGCTGATTATCATGATTACCATCATTATGTTGGTGAACAAAGCCAAAGCAACTTCGCTTCAGTTTTCACATACTGTGATTACATCTATGGAACTGACAAGGTTATATCATGATTCCAGAATTCTCTTGCTATATAAATAACTGCGTAGTTATTTCCACATTTCAAATTGATTCTCAATAATTATACTGTTTTATGTCACAGGGATATAGGTATCAGAAGAAAGTACTTCGTAAGGTAAATTCATAAAGCTTTGCCATTTAGAAATGTGATTGCATGTTGTGTCTTCAGTTTCCTTAAGAACATCTTATTTTCTTCTAATTCTTTATTATTTTTGTTTTGGACATGATTTATTTAGGTATATAAAATGCAACGATTGACTTTTTTTTTTGTTTTTCAACCTATTTGCTGTTTTGTGAATTGATTTAGTTGAAGGAAGAGTTGACAAATGGTGTTGAGCAGAACGGAGGATCATACAAGGTGCAGGATTATAAATCTGACTGAGAGACAGAAGCATCCTAGACAGTTTCTGAATGCGTTGCATGTGGACTCTTTGGAACTACCAAATTTCTTTTAGACATATATCTGCTGATGGTAAAATAGATGTCTTTTGTTAGATTGAGGGTGGAGATTAGTAGAACCGGGCTTTACAAATTGTGATTTTGTCTAAGAAAAGGGAGCGGGGGAGGAATTTCTTCTGTTGTCATGTTTTGGAATTCAAAAATTTGGTTTTGGTTCTGTCTATGTCAGAATATTCCTTGCCCTGTGGGTTGTGAATTCTGAAATATGAAATGGGCTTCATCCTCCGTGATGTAGTTTGAAAATCAGAATAAAATTTGAAAGTTCGGTTTTATGAAACATGCTATAGTTCATGGACAGGTAGATGTCCACATGCAATCTGCAAATATACTTGTAAGTCTTGGACGGTTGGGTGCCACCGCAACTGCTGTTGCTGATGGCTACAGTTCTTTGAGTTGTGTAATATCTTTTGACGGGATTGATTTGGGATTGAAATCGGTTTAATTATATAATGTCCCATTTTTTATGACTAATATTGGATTGAAAGTGATCTTTGTGTAGTCCATGGTTGTCACTTGTCAGAATCTAAATTTTTGCTAAGATTGGAAGGGAATAAAAGATCGTAAAATCGTGAGATCTGGATGGATTATAAAATCCTATCTTCCTAATTTTAATCATAAAAAAATTTACATGCATATACAGTAACATTAAAATCATAATTTCATTCATGAAAAGATAGGAAATATAAAAGATAACAAAATTTAAGACAATTCCAAAACATTACCAAATTCAAATAACTCAAGTCACATTCTAATAAAATCACAAAATTAATCCAAAAGAGTTCAAACCCCAAAATCACTAATGCAGCCGCAATCGCTCACAATAGTGTAGGAATTATTGATCCGCATAAGTGATTTAGACCATTGCGGTTTCTGGTGCAAACAGATCATCGTTGTTTTACTAATTTACCTTTTTTTGCACAAATATGTGTAGTATCTCCTCGTGTTTGATTCCTCTTCACGAACTGCTCTCCTGTGCACGAATAATCTCCTTGAAGCTAGCTAGTAGTAGTGTCAAAAACTAATACATGTGTAATTCTCTTTTTTATTCATTCGTTCGTTCATTTCTCTTTAATTCATTCTTTACCTTTTCAATTGAGATGTATAAATACACAAGTGAAGACAGGCTGATGTTACACACTATAAAGTAGAATATATACCGTTACACACTTAAAGCAAATAGTTACACACAAACTTTCTTTTACACACTAGGCCTAATTGGGCTAACAAGTAGAAAATCCAACTATCTCTCACTTGGGGAAATAGCTCTGGTGTGTAGGCACTCTTTCACTATCAAGGAGATGACTTTACCTCAGCTTCCGCAATCACCAAGTGAAGACCTTCGAGGCTGATGACTATAAGTGTAGAATATATATGGGTTTCAAGGTGTGTGTGTGATCTATGTGACTAGGCTCTAGAAAAGTGTACCTTCTTACACACTAGGCCTATATTGGGTTTGCCAAAGAGCCAAAATGCAGAACAATCTCTCACTTGCTCTTGAGTACAAACAAGCCCAAAGCCCAAGACTATGTAACTCACTAGTTGTCATCAACTGAAAATGTCATATCCCTTATCTCGAGCTAGCATGGGGATCTATCAGCTGTTATTAATCAAGGCTCCTAATAATCAACGAATGATTATCTAATTTGGTGTTACTCCACTAAAGAAGATGCATTGTCCCTTTGAAAAATGTCTATAATTGATTGACAAGGGCAACTATTTGACATACCTATGATCATTGAACAAATGAAATTTGAGTCCAGCTGCTTGTGGTTTTGAGCAAGAGTTTGACTAACATATGTATGTTTGATATTCCATTTGTTGATAACCCATTCAGTGACGTATGCCCTCATCCTCCATGGACAACCATCGTTGTGATATTCACAAACAATTATCAACCTTTTGGTATCACTCTTGTCTACAACGGTTGTGCTATATTTCTTCATACAAAATTATTTTATTGCTATTTGCACATACTGCTTGCTCTCAAATAATTGGTGTATATATAGCTCTTGTCCTATATGCGAGTTAGGTACTTGCGCTCCCTCCAAGTCAGGCAACTCCTGATCTAGGTATGCCCAATTAATATTCGTATAATGGGGTGTCTGAGACCAAAATGGTACATCATCTTCTCCTGTATAATCACACATGCATAGCAATCTATCAACTGTGTCGTCAACAATTACGTTTACAAAAATTTCAACCATTAAGGTTACTAACCTACCACTGGCGGGACCTGCATTCCTACTAAGCCAGGTGAAGGCATCGGATGACACACTGCGATAAACGGACATGAATCGAAATCACCATCGACGTCGGTATTCGATTAGTCACTGTCTGAAACAATACCTTCGTCCACCTCTTCATCAGAACTGTCCGTACGCCATGCCGAATGGTACATGTCGTGGGTTGGAACCATTTCTGCAGACATCGGAGGGGTGGGGGCAGTGGAGGGGACACATACCTATCTTCAGGATTCACTAAAGGCTCCTTGTTAATGTCAATGGAGTGAATGGAAGGAAGGGAATACTGACTGATACATTGTCCACCGGAGTCTACTTTCGCATACAATTCAATAAACATGGAGTCTGGATCATTTTGAAATGCATCCACTACCAGTGCGACATCTTCATACTCAACAATCTCCGCAACAATCCAACTCTCTTTACCCAAGGCGCATCTAGTAGTCAATCGAGACAGAGACTGACCACGTTATAATCTTAACTTCTTGTATATTGTCTTCTTCAAGTCATTATAATTGAATCGGGTGCTCATGCGAAATATTTTTGTATCTCCTTTAAAAACTTGATCATTTGGCCCAAAATATCTCCTCCCATTATAGTATACAACGACGATTAAATCATTGCTATTCACTCATTATGTAAAAATTAAAATACAAAATACAAAAGGAAGAATAACACTAACAATAAAAAAACAGAACTCAGAGGGATTTATAAAATGGTTAGAGAGAGTTGCATGATATGTGGGAAATGGGGGTGGGTTTATATAGGATCAAATTCGCTACCCCTAACAACGATTATAACACGTGGCTGATACAACTAAATTCGCTGTCTGGGAGAGACTACCACATGTCCTGCTTTTTCTGAAACAACCATACTTGTTGTTAAGGGTAGCGACTTACTGACACCTAATTCGCTATGTCAGGTAGCAAATTAGAGAGAGGCTGCCACGTGTTCTGTAGACTGACACTTTGATCATTTAACTTGCTACACCCTATAGCGAATTAGGTGGTCATCATAAAGGTGACACGTAGGCGCACAAAACTCGCTACCTATTGTAACGAGTTTGGCCGTATAACACTTTGATAAAATCTAATGTTCATGTGGCATTTGGGAATTTTTTTTTAAAAAAAGTGACATTATGGTCACTGTTTCAAAAAGAATGATGAGTTGGCCGTTGTGGGATTGCAAGTGGGATTTACAAAAGGAGAATTTGGAATTAAATGAATTCGGGTAGTGTGTTAAATGAATTTGGGTGTGAATTTTTCAATCGTTGAAAGTGGATCTTAAGTTCATTGATTTTAGGATTTTTTTTTTTTGGAATCTCAACTAGTTCAATTCGAGGCGCGACAACTTAAATTCCCAAGAACTCGACATAATTAGTTAAATTGGAAGAACGCATAGTTGGTGGTGATGTGCTCAACCATATTTGATAGAGTGGGGATATTCTAATTACCAAAAATTCTCACTACTAACTTATTACCCATCACATTACCATTGGATTAAAGAGAAAGAATGTTAAAAAGTTTTTAAAGAGAAAGAAAATATTAATCTAATGGTGATTAGATAGGTAGTAAGTTGGTAGTAAAATTTTTTGATAGTGAGAATATCTCTCCTCTATTTGATATGCATAAACACTAGACAAAATGACATAAAACTTTTTGTGTTGTGTAATTTTTGTTTTGCGTTAAAAGAAATAGAGGACCAATATTTTAATATTTTTTATTATAATATCTATCATTTAATTATTTTATATCTTAATTTTATTTATGATTTATTAATAAATTCAAAGAGATCGATTTTTTGAATTGTGAGTTATATTTCTTGATAGCCAGCAGCGATGATACTGCTTCTTCTCCTAAGCTTTCATCTAAGGTTTAGCATGAATTTGCAGCGGGGGGAGGGTTACGGTGCTGTTCCATGTTTTTTAGCAAATTAAACGAACTCTATGGGTCTGTATACGTATAGGATTTTATGTTTATCATTTAACATAATATAACTTCATTTTCCTACATTCATATTAAATAGGTGGAATCCACATATTTTTTTTCTCTTTCATCATTCCACCACTTTCTCTCTCTTTAAATGTAAGAGTTGGAAACAATACATACATTATGTTACATAACATTAATAAAACTCATACGCATATAGTGTACCTATTCTTCCATCTTGGACAGGTGTTGAGAAAGCAAAGTATTCAAGGACTCGAGGTCTATAATCAATACAAAATATACTCTCTATTTAACTTCAAACAATAATAGCTATTTGGTTCGAGTAGTTGAATGATTTAGGATCAGACTATTCCTTTGCAGCAGATGCACCTAAATCTCCCTTGATTAGTAGCCAATTCCTCTCAAAGTCAAAAGAGATTTGCCGATGCCAGAAAGTAGAAACTAATAGCACAGTCTCTTTTCATGAATAAAAAAAAAGTCATTGGAAACCAATGTTGTTAAAATCTAAATTTTAAGTAAGATCAGAAAAGGATTAAAAAATTATAAAACTTAAAATCGTAATGTAAAAAAATTATAAAAATGTAAAAACGTAAAAACATTAAAAACATTTGGAATATTGATAAAAATCATTTTGACAAAAAAAATCGTAAAATCATGTAATAAATCGAGATTTTAATAACTATGTTGAAAAGATACTCTTATGAACTCCTTCTATATTACTCTTTTAAGTGGAAAATGAACAATGGTTCAAGAAGGCCAGGACACATCAATGTAGCATTGTCATTGTTGGTAAAATATAATATAAGTCTTGTTGGTAAAATATAAACATTCCATCAGTTGCCCGTCTAGCTCAGCCGGTAGAGCGCAAGGCTCTTAACCTTGTGGTCGTGGGTTCGAGCCCCACGGTGGGCGCCTTTTACCTTTTAAATCTAATTTCATTTTTTATGAGATCTGGGCTTGAAATATATTAGTTCAGGCCCAGTTGCCATTTCTGGCCCAAAACTATCCAACGCATTGGTGGATTAAAGAAATGACTCGGTCTTATATTCTTCTGTCTCTTATCCGCAGCACTCATTACCATTATGATGCTAGGTTTAGATAACATTTCTTTCATTAAAATCACAAAGATTAAAATTAAGGGTTTGTTGACCTAAAAAAAACACGTATATCCTGATAAAAATAAGTGTTACTGCACTTTTTCTCATCTGCATAACCCTCAAATTAAATAATGGATTTGGCATTGACTCATTGAGGATGATCAACATATTATCCCACGTATACCCGAATGTCAGAAATTTACCACAATGTCACCGATTATTGGGGTCCGACAATCACGTGGTTTATGTGGTCAGTGGTTTCTAATATCATAACAAGTCTCATCTTTCAAAGTTTTCAAGATTTGTTGGTCCATTCTTGCTTTTTCTTCCACCACTTTTTATAAAGTCAGTGATATTGCAAATGTGCTTTCTCATTGTTTCAGACTTTATATGGCCTTCTTTTTCAAGGTATCATTATAAATCTCAGCTTCTCAATATTTTCTATTCACGTGGGTAAGGATAACTGGGTAATTATTGGGCCCAACTTGAGTCCTTGACCAAATAACACATCTCTTTGGTCTTTGCTCCCCAAGTTGCCGAACATCATTTTCCTTTTCTTCTCTATTTTTGGAATTTTTTATAATGAAGAGGAAATATGTGTTTATTTGCCCTTGCCACTTTTCACCCTTCTCTTCTCCATCCAAAAAAAGGAAAATTGAACATAATAAGGAATAGGAAACTAAATTTCAATAACCTTCCTATTGAGTGTGATTCCCCATTTGATATATATAGAAAGATTCGAAAGCAATTTTCTTCTGCTGAAGGTCCGAAAAAGTATATCCCATATGTAATCCCATATTCCCATATGTATCACGGGTGTGTTTTTAAGGCAATTTTGATTATGTTGCATGATTGATGAGTAGAACCTATTTAAAATGTAAATTCCATTACATGGAAATTTTGAATTTCTTATTACAAGTTTAATTAGTTGTCCAGCTAAAGAATTATGAGAATACTAATATAATTATGTTTGCATAACAATACTATTTCCAGAATATGGTTTCCTTTTCCTTTTCTAATTTGTGATCACTTTATTATTCGGGATTGAGAACATATTGAGTCTCTAAGAATATATTATAATATAGTGTGCTCCTTATATTTGTCTTATACTGTTAATAAACTTCAGTCTTTGTTGATATAATATATTCGCAGATTAAATTAGCTTGTAAATGTATAAAGAGAATAGTTCCTTTTTTTTTATACCATTATTTGTAGTGTGTCACATCACTGATTCATTAAATTTATTTTCAAATACAATTTATTCAGAGGAAAGTTATACTTATAACTTTTTTTTACAATCACTTACAACCATATCTTAACACCGTTGATTTTCACCAATCAACCGTTATTATTTATTGTGAATTAATAATTAATTAATGAGTTTAATTTGTGAAAATCATAACCGTTGATTGACGAAAATTAACGGTGTTAAGATATGATTGTAAGGGATTGTAAAAAAAAGTTGTAAATATAATCTACCTCTTTATTCAAATATCTTAGGTGACGAAAGTATTCTTTCAAATACATATTGTCCAAGTTGTAAGATTTGATTTGATTTTTTTACTTAAATTGTAATAAAATAAACTTGGTATTTTGATTGTGTTGCTATTATATTCAAAAGAAGCCTTTAAATAGGCAAACCAATACAAAGGCTACGTACTCTTACAAACAGAATCTCTAAGATCCTAACAATCTCCAATATCTAAACTCCTAATTACAAACAGAATCTCTAAGATCCTAACAATCTCCAATATCTAAACTCCTAAACAAATATTATCTATAATTACAAACAGAATCTCTAAGATCCTAACAATCTCCAATATCTAAACTCCTAATATCTAAACCAATTAACAATCTCCAATACTCCCCCTCAAGTTGGAGCATGTAAGGATGAAATGCCCAACTTGGGAAGAAATCCAAGGAACGTGCGCTGTCCTAAGGCTTTGGTGAACAGATCTGCAAGCTGGGCAGAGGAACGAACATGAGCAGTAACTATGGTATTTGCCATGATATGGTCACGCACAAAATGACAATCCAATTCAATATGTTTCGTTCTTTCATGGAAAACTGGGTTTGAAGCTATATGTAAAGCTGCCTGATTATCACAAAATAATTCCATAGGAGTCGAGTGAGAGACACCAAGGGCGGCAAGGAAGGATTTAAGCCAAACTAGTTCTGCGGTAGCGGCTGCCATTGA
Organism: Gastrolobium villosum; assembly: GCA_032173675.1. Classification (NCBI taxonomy): domain Eukaryota; kingdom Viridiplantae; phylum Streptophyta; class Magnoliopsida; order Fabales; family Fabaceae; genus Gastrolobium; species Gastrolobium villosum. The sequence goes on from JAVKPL010006698.1 coordinate 25,190, forward strand.
TCTGTACTCCGCTTCGGCTGATGAACGAGAGACAGTTACTTGTTTCTTCGTTTTCCAAGAGATTGGTGAACTTCCCAACATAATAAAGAAGCCGGTAAGAGATCTTCGAGTGAGGGGACACGACGCCCAGTCTGAGTCGCAGTATGCATGGATTTTAAGATCACAATCTGAGCGCAAAAGGAGGCCCTGTCCAGGATTTAGTTTAACGTACCTGAGGACCCGTATGACTGCTTCGAAGTGTGCTTGTTTAGGATGCTGCATAAATTGGGAGAGGATATGAACCACATAGCTCAAGTCTGGCCTTGTAATGGTAAGGTAAATTAACTTCCCAATCAGTCTCCTATATCGTTCAGGGTTCTCACATGCTGGCCCTTCCTCCAAAGCCAGGCGATGATTTTGCTCGATAGGAGAATGTGATGGTTTGCATCCACTAAGACCTGCCTCAGAAAGAATGTCTAAAGCATACTTTCGCTGACATAAGAACAAGCCCTTCTTGCTACGGGCAATTTCGATACCCAAGAAGTATTTCAAGTGTCCCAGATCTTTGATTTTGAAGCACCGATTGAGGTAGGCTTTCACGTCACTGCATGCTTGTGTGTCATTCCCTGCCAAGATGATATCATCTACGTACACTAAAAGGGCCAAGAAAGTGGCTCCTCTTTGAAGTGTAAACAGTGTGTAGTCCGCTCTTGATTGGACAAAACCATACGTTGTCAAGGATGTGCTCAGTTTGGAGAACCAGTTTCGCGGAGATTGTTTCAAGCCGTAGAGAGATTTGTCAAGACGACATACCTTATTGTTTGAACCATTGCTGAAACCTGGTGGAAATCGCATGTAAACTTCTTCGCTTAGATCGCCATTCAGGAAAGCGTTGTGCACATCAAGTTGGTGTAAGTCCCAGTTTTTAGCAGCTGCTACTGACAGCAGCGTCCGAACACTCACCATCTTCGCAACGGGTGCATACGTCTCGCTGTAGTCTTCTCCAGCAATTTGATGGTTTCCGGCGATCACTAGTCGTGCCTTATAGCGTTCCACAGTTCCATCAGATTTATATTTAATTTTGTAGACCCATTTGCTTGGAAGAGCATGTTTTCCTGGAGGTAATTCAGAGATGTGCCAAGTGCCATTATCCTCCAATGCATTAATTTCTAATCTCATGGCCTCCACCCATCGTGAGTCATTCATGGCTTCGCGAAAGTTTTTAGGTTCTTGACCTGCATCGATGGCTGCAACAAAAGCTCGATGTTGCGCAGAAAAATTATTCAAACTAACATAATTACTCATTGGATACTGAATACCTGAGGCGAGATTGGTGTGGACGGTGGGAGGTGAATGTGTTTCAGCCATATGACACGCGTAGTCCTGCAGGTAGGAGGGCGGCTTTCGTGCACGTGGTTGACGTTGAGGAGAGGAGTGCTGCACTACATGTTCCGTTGTAATCGGACGATCTTCTAATGGAGGCTGGAAAGCTGTTATATCAGGACTTTTTTCCAAACGAGAGTCACTCCCCCTTTCCTCCGAAACTGGTTCCTCAAGAATTGGAAGTTCAGAAGGTTGTTCTCTCACCATAGTCTCCTTGTCGATTGCGGGTTGTGCTGGAGGTAAGTTAGGCACAGGCTCATCTCTTGGTTTGGCTTGAAATGGGAATATATTTTCTTGAAAGGTAACATCCCTTGATACAAATCGTTCTTGTGTTTCCAAATCCAGCAATCTCCAACCTTTTTGTCCAGTGGGATACCCAATGAAGGCACAACGTCGTGACCGTGAGGCAAATTTGTCATGAGGTTTGGGTCGGGTGTTAGCATAGCACAAGCATCCAAATGTGCGCAAGGTACTGTAATCTGGTGCTTCTCCATTTAGTACTTCATGAGGTGACTTTCCTTGAAGGATTTTTGTGGGTGTTCTGTTGATCAAATGCGCTGCAGTGAGGACGCTTTCTTCCCAGAATTCAACTGGCATACCTGCATGAAAGACCAATGCTCTTGCCACATTAAGTATATGTCTATGTCTCCTTTCTACCCTACCATTCTGCTGTGGTGTATAGACACACGTGGTTTGCTGCAAAATTCCTTTCTCACTAAGGAGCCTCATTATTTTATTGGATTTGAATTCCGTCCCATTATCAGAACGTATTGTTTTCACACTCTTACCGAAGTCTTGTAAGGTCCCCTCTAAGTATCACAATGCACTAAATGAAAACAATCCTTACTTCGGGAATAGCTTAAAGCTAAACACAGATCGAGTTTGCTTGGCACGTTGACAAACTTCACATGCCTTATTAATTACATCTTTATTCAAAACAAAATTAAATTCTGGAATCAAAGATAATGCTTGATATGACGGGTGTCCTAGCCTGTTATGCCACAACTCCACAGATTTTCCTGCTCGAACTGTTGAAGCTGAAGCACGCGTGGACTGAAACACATATACTCCATCACTAAGTTCACCCAAACCAATCTCCCTCTTCAGCATTAGGTCCTGCAAAGAACAACTTTTATCAGTAAACGTCACTATATTTCTGTTGTGTTTCAACAATTGCGAGACGGAAATCAGGTTACATCTCAATTGAGGCACATATAACACATTTTCCAGATCTAATTGTCCATCAAGATAACAGTCTCCTTCC
>JAVKPL010006699.1:0-27224 GCA_032173675.1 Gastrolobium villosum
AATTTTCATCATAAAACAATTGATCACATCTTGCTCTTCCTTATTTAATTCAATTGAAGATCAACTCGCTCGCTGTAAACATACGAAAAACAAAAATCAGACCAAGAATGAGGTTTCAAAATTGATGGTTGTCAATTGTATGTGTTTTTTGTTCTTTTTTTATTAGAGTATCGTAAGGTTTCAAAATTGACCGCCGAGAAAGAAAGGGCGTGTGAGGAGAAATAAAGGAAAAAAAGGCTTATTTTATATTGCAAATATTGACCGTTTGATGAGATCGTAATTGAACGGTAATGAAAGGAATAGACAAAAGGTAGGCAAATTAGGAGTAACTAAAATAACCTATCCCATATAATATAATGATATTAAGTTACTACATTGTACAGTGATAAAAAAATATATTATATTTAGGCTGTGTTGTGACATTAACATTGTAAATAATACGTAGTGACATTAACATTGTAAATAATACAGTGATATTATATTAGGTATTTAAATTTAATACTTAAAAAAAAATCATTCTTATGATAAAAACAATAATTTATGTAGTGATAATTTAATTAATATTACTCGGTATTTGTTTGTATCCTCTTATTTTTAGCTTCTCTTTTCCTTATAAATAAAAGTTAGGTTAAATAAGTTTTAAGTAAAGCTCTTATAATGAAAATTTCTTTTTTTATAATGAAGAAAAAAAGTCAAAAATCAAAATCTCATAAGAGAAGCTTTTTATTTAAACTCATCAGTTTTTTTTTGAATTGTGTATTATTTTTTGAAATAAAGAGTCATGGAGATAGAGAAATAGGCTTTTTTTTTATCCAAAATAGAAAAGAAAAGAAAGAGAGATAGAATTTTCTTAAAATGTGTAAATTTAAGTAATTTTTCCGCTAAAAATTTTATACAATCACAAAGTAATTTTTAACTTTAGTTTAAAAGTAACTTCTAATTAAAAAAGAAGGGAGTATCCAAGCTCTTATTAATCTATTATATGATTGTAATTGACTAATCTGTAATGCATATATATTTATCCAAACAGGCTCTTATAAAAATTTACGAAGCAATTAGTTGGTAACATTTTTGTAATTAGCGACATAGCATATAATGATTTTGACCACATTGTCCCGGTTTGAGGGAGTGCCGGAGTGGTATAATGGGCATTTAATTAATAGAAGATAATTGAAAAAAGAGAGAAAGAGCAGAAAAAACGAGAGACACAAATAGTGTTACAGTTGATGCATCGTAGTCACGGACGGATCGAGAAAATTAATGAAAGGTGGGTATTCAATAAGGTCTGGTCTGAAACGCGACTTGTGAGTAGATGCCACTGGGTCTAGTTTAGATCTAAATCTGGACGGATTGCGACTCAACCAAACTGATGATGGAGGAAGAAGCAAATATTCCAACTTCCAATAATAGAGATTGAGATTTGAGAGGAGATGAATCAGTATGTAAATACAAACGATGAGTGTCGAATAGAGCAATTGGACCGATGATGGAGGAGAAAAAAAATTTCATGGGAAAATAAAATAGAATGAGAGAAATTAGGGGTAAAATATCGTAACAACCAATTAGGGTTACTACCAATCAATTTCACCGTTAGATCGATTATGTGGATCCAACGGTTATATTTATTTATATCTTTGTATGGTTCGATCCTCATATTTAATATAAAATTATTAAATATGAAAAATCATAACGGTGAAAATAAATATAAAGTATTAAATATAGGGAATCATAATCATACAAAGATAAAAATAAATATAACCGTTGGATCAACATAATCGATCTACGGTGAAATTGATTTATAGTAATATTAGTAGTAACCCTAATTGATTATTATAATATCCTACCCCGAAATTAAATTGGGAAAACCCCTAAATTAAATTGGGAAAACATGATATTTTAAGAGAATAATATTTTTGCATTTTTGTATCATATTCTAATTGTGGGCACTTGCCCCCTTTTCTTCAACATAGATCCGCCTCTGGTTGCAATCACAGGTTCAACGATCTGGCTCTAGCTCCAGAACAAGAAATTATTCTCTATAAGCTTCGCGAAAACTTGGAAGGTAAAGAGATAAAGAGAAGACGAAGTTGTCTCATTATCCATTGACGAGGACGAACTGTTTCTGTTTTCCATTTGTGAACTAGAGTTTGATCTTGACGATTCGTTATTCGATCCAGATTCAGTGTTTGTTGCGGAAGACATTGATGAGATTCACTATAGTTCAAGCCATTAGAAAGAGAGCTATAATACCATAATAAAATATGATTGAAAAACAGAGAGAGAAAAGGCATAAAAAAGAAAGAAACTCCATGATAATCTCAATATAAAGAGTGAATTAATTAATTATAGATGTGATACAATGAGCTCTATATAAATAGAAGTAAACCTAATTCAGTGCTTAGTCAGCACTAACAAACTCTGAAACTCACTGAAAGAATAATTTTGTATATATAGGAGTATGCTACAACAGTACAAGTCATTCAATATACTCTAACCAAGCGGCAAAAAAATTAATTTATTATTTTTTTAATAAAAAAATTATGAATGAGTAGTCGTTTTATAAAATATTACAAATCTATAGCACTCAAACACGCCCAAAATGGGGCGTGTTCGCATGGAGAGAGACACGTCCAGTGTAGGGCGTGACCAGCTGGAGAAACACGCCCAAAACATGGCGTGACCTGCAGGAGAGAGACACGTCCATCAGAGGGCGTGACCCACAGGGGTGACACGCCCCACAGAGGGCGTGACCCACTTGCTGACTGTTCAAGAGGGATGCAAACGATATACAGTAAGCATAGGAGCTCGGGAAAGACAACAGGAAACCCAGATCTCAATACACTTTGGATCTGGGATATAAACGATGTCCAGATATTTTGGGATGAAAATTATTTTAAGAACGACAATTATTTCAATAATAATGGGGGCAATGAGAAGAGGAAATAATTAAACAATGATTGTTCTTATGGAAAAAAGAACAATAATTGTTTAATATTTGTTCGCCACTAAAAGCATAAGAAAAAGAACACACTATACCAGTCTCATGTACAGTACATACTATATAGATCTCCTCTCCCTCCAAGGGTAAGAAATCCAAGCAGAAGAAGCAAGGGTGAATCACCAGTTTCACCCTCACTCTTCTAGAAAGATTCCTAAAACGCACTCGGAGGAGGAAAACGAGGAATTTGGTCTTGAAAAGTCACCCTGTTCCACTCCTCAATCCTCTACCTAATTTCTTCTATTACTTTCAAAATTGTCTATATCCTCCTATTGATGTATATGCCAAATATCTATGCGGCCCTCCAGGATATAAATAACGTCAACGGTCCAAGAAAATGAACAGTCAGCAGCTTGAATGTGATTTCTGAACTGTATTATGCTATACCTTCCTTGAAAATGAACAGTCAGCAGCAAGTGGGTCACGCCCTCTGTGGGGCGTGTCACCCCTGTGGGTCACGCCCTCCGATGGGCGTGTCTCTCTCCTGCAGGTCACGTCCTGTTTTGGGCGTGTTCCTCCAGCTGGTCATGCCCTACACTGGGTGTTTCTCTCCATGCGAACACGCCCCATTTTGGGCGTGTTTGAGTGCTATAGATTTGTAATATTTTGTAAAACGTCCCATTCGTAATTTTTTATGGGTTGTACAAGGATTTGATGGGTTGTACAGGGATTTGATGCTGACAGACATGATCCTTATATAATTCCACAACCAGTGCAAAAGCATCTTATCCCAACAGGGTTTTAGCATTTTGCTCGCATGCGTCGATTCCATACCAAAAAATAATCAACTTTTGGTGTTTCTACAATTCCACTTATCTGAAAATATGATTATCAGAAATTCAATGAAAATTAAATTTAGTCCCTAAAAAAGGATTAATATGAATTTTTTTGTAAGGGACGAAAATGGGGAGCGTATTTTTCGTTAGGGACCCAAAAGAGATTTTACTCTATATTTAAAGAAGATCCCCAAACATGAATGTATACAGGTCAAGATCTTCAATATATATATGGGGCAAGATCTTCTTACACCGGTGTAAGAGTAATAACTCTTACACTCAATCTTAACCCTTGATTTTCTCATATCTAACGGTTATAATTAATAATTAATTAATGAGAATAATCTAGTTAATTATAGTCATTTGATGAACGGAAATCAATGGTTAAGATTGAGTGTAAGTATATATATATATATATATGTGTGTGTGTGTGTGTGTGTGTGTGTGTGTGAGAGAGAGAGAGGTAAAATCATTTCTGCAGCCGCTTCACGTACAGCGATGACATGTGTATGGTTATGATTCCCCACATTTAATGCTTTCATCTTTTATATGGTTATGCTTCCTCATCGTATTTAATGTTTTTCAAGTATATATGGGGCAAGTATTTGATTGCTGCACCTGCAGAAATGTAAACTATATATATATATATATATATATATGTGTGTGTGTGTGTGTGTGTAGAGAGAGAGGGGTAGGATCCCTTGACACTAGTGTCAAATTTGAAATTTGACACATCATGTGAGAACCATTACATCAAAAAAGATCAATGACTCTGATTTGTAAGCTTGTGACACCATTGATCTTTTTTGATCTAACTGCTCTTAGATGAGGTGTCAAACTTCAAATTTGACACTGGTATCAAAGGATCCTACCTCAGATAAGAATTCACTTTTTCTGCAGATAACTTATATGCATTAAACCCAATATGACGTTATTTTGGGACGGAAATTGTTGTGTTTTTGTAATTTTAATTTATTTAAGGGTTATAATAGTTTTTATATTTATAATTTTTTAAGATTTCAATACCAAAACGACGTCGTTTTGGGAATAAATGCAGATAACTTATCTGCAGTAACTGCATAAATATTTTTCCTTTATTTTATATATCAGACAGGTGAGCCAATTAAAAATACCGTACCATGGACACTGACAAAGGCATTTAGGATTCTCGGGAAACTGAAAGTGGTAATCACATTTACCCCATGTTTTGTACAAGATTTTTATATTTTTCGGGATTTTATTTTCTATGTAATAATGTTTTTTGAAAATACCGGAATGGTATTCTAGGATTTCTTTAGCAAGGAAAAATTTAATACAACTAAACATAGCATTAAGAAAATTAACTCAATATTCCCGGGAACATTTATTCTACCAAACAATTTTTTGGTATTATTCCCCGAAAACTCATCTTCCCATCATAATACTGGAAATTGTGATTCCCGGATAAAAAAAATTATATACCAAACGCCCAGAATATAGGCATTTCAACCTTGGCATTCCACAATCTTTCTACAATGGAACTCAGTGGCGGACCTAGAAAAATTTCTCTATGTCCGCATATTTAGTTGCGGAGGTTCGGGGGCAGCGCCCCCGAATTTTTTTTGTAAAAATTTTTAAATTAACGACCCGCTCATAATCTAGTTGCTTCCATAACAAAGGATGAAGAAATCATGGGAAGAAATCATGGGAATGGGTACGTGACAGGGAGGAAGAATAAGTTTTCTCTCTAATCAATTTGCGTTGCTACGTTATTTTAATTATCTCTGTACGTTGCTAACTAATATAAGAATAAATATGGTCCCTAAAAAAAATTTGGTCCCCATTTTAGTCCATTATAAAAAAAGAGAGTCACCTGGTCCCTATGAAATTTAAAGTGAACCTATTTTAGTCTTTTGAGACTAATGTAGATTTTTTTTGAATTTGTGAGGATCACGATTTTAATTAAATTGATCCACTTTGAACTTTTTAGGATCTCCTTGAGACTAATTTTTGGTAAGAGACTAAAATGGGGACCATATTTTTTGTTAGAGACTTAAAATGATATTTACTCCTACTATAAATATTGAATCAAAAGATAAATAATAATCTACATGACTACAAAAAAAATTCAAAATCTCATGTCTGCAAGTGCAGATATGTGAGCCACCGTGGGTTCGCCAGTGATGGAAGTGGCTCTCATTTCGTATACTTTGCTTCGCGTGCTATCTTCCATGACGATAACCTTCAAATAAAAATCATTTAAACACGTTAAATTAATCTTAGGGTTTATCATCTATAATTTAACATGAACAGAAAAATTTTTCTACACTCACAATATTTTGTGGGGTCCACAGCAAAAAAAAAAAGTTCTGGCACGCAAAACGAATCTCTATAACATAACACAAACACTTTTCCTATATCATAACTCTTATAAAACCCTTAATCTTATGATCATTTATGGGTTGATTACTTACTCGAAATAAAACTCCTATAAAGAAAGAATTTGTTGATAGGGAAAATTTTAGAGAGAAAAAACGGAAAATTATATATCATTTTAAAGATGTAAAGTTATGTCATTGTAAATAATAGAAAGAGATAGATTATGGAAAAGAGAGAGTGAACAAAATAATAAAGGTTTGGGTTTTATTTTTTTATGAGAATAAACGGGAAGGATATTGTAACAACCAAATTGTGTTACTACCATGTTACTAGTTACTGTCAATCAATCTCACCGTTAGATCAATTATGTTATCCAACGATTATATTTATTTCTATCTTTGTATGGTATTTCTCAAATTTAATATTTTATATTTATTTCCACCTGTGTATAGTTATGATTTTCCATATTTAATGTTTTTACTTTAAATATGGTGAATTGTAACCATACAAAGATGAAAATAAATATAACCGTTTGATCAATATAATCGATTCAACGAAGAAATTAATTGATAATAATACAACTTAATTATTATAATATTTTTTTCTGTGAATAAAATAATACAAATTATGTCATCTGAAAAGAGAAATAACTTTCTCACCGGATAATTTGAGAAATTTTTGAATATTCGTTTGAAAAAGTTCCGTTCGTACATTTTGTATGCTGGCATACTGCCGACAAATGCCGTGTGATAAACGTGAATACACGATACTACATTAGAGTGGAACTGAATGTATTATTAAATATGGTTTACTAAGTAACTTCTTTAGTACGGTCGAAAACCTTTAAAGCACTGTTCAAGAATCATTTACGGCCTCTTTGACCATAGAGGGTCATTCGAGATCATTTAATATGAATCGGTACACCATTTTAGGTGGTTTTGTAACGTAAATAAAAAGGTAAAATTGAAAAAGAATAAAAATAATAGGGATAAAAAGGGAAAAAAATTAATGTTGTGAGAGGAAGCACAAGAAATTCAGTGTTCCCGGATTATGTAAAATTTTTCCAGGTCATTCACCTTTAGGAGGCGTTTGGTACGGGAGAAATTTTTTTGTATACGAGAATTTCGATTTTCAAAAATATGATTTTTACATCCAGTTTATTCTGAAAATTTAAAATTAAAAAGAAATTCAATTCCCCAAGAATATTACGTAATGACTCCTACCAAACGGAAATATTTTATATAGTTCCGGGACTAATGAACTTTTGGTGCTCCCTCTAACAATATTAATTTTTTCTTTCCCTTTTTATCTTGTTATTTTATCTCTTTTTCAATTTTTCTCTTAGAGTAAACACCATTTTTGGTCCCTGGCAATATCCACGAAATCCTTTTTAGTCCCTGGCAATAAAAAATGACCAAATTGGTTCCTAAAATGATGAAAAAATGACCAAGAGTACTTATTACAATTGACAGAAGGACTAACGTGGCCCTTTTTCATAATTTTAGGGACCGATTTGGTCCTTTTTTATTGCCAGGGACTAAAAAGGATTTCGTAGATATTGCCAGGGACCAAAAAGGGTGTTTACTCTTTCTCTTATTTACACTAAGGTACCACCGAAAAAATGGTGGTTGCCGATCATATTAAATCATCTCCTACCAAACGTGATGTTGGCTCCCACAACATCAAATATGGGTGAACATGAAACACTGGACATAAATACAGGTTCAAATGATGCATCCAGATTAAGTATTGGTCGCATAAAAAACATTATACTATGAAGGCTTCTTCTGCTAAAATTTGTTCACCGCAGCAACAATGGTTGTTTGTGGTGCTGCAACTAGTATTTGTTGGTGCTGTTACCAGCGCTATTACAGGTTGCTACACATCAATCTTCAACTTCGGAGATTCCCTCACTGATACCGGTAATTTGTATTTCATTTCCCCACCACTGAGCCCCAATTGCCTTCTCCCTCCCTATGGAGAAACACATTTTCAACACCCCACTGGAAGATGCTCTGATGGCCGCCTTATCGTCGATTTCATTGGTATCACTCAAATTCAATCGTAGCCGTTTTCTTTTTCACTACATTTCTTTCTGGGATAAAAATTCATTCTTTCTATGCAATGCTCTCCTTCTTCTTGTTGCTAATGTAATGTTACTGTTTTTGGGTGTTGTGTTTCGGAAGCTGAGTCTCTGGGGCTTCCATATTTGAAACCGTATCTGGGTTTCAAGAATGGCGCGGTGAAACATGAGAATATTGAGCAGGGGGTGAATTTTGCAGTTGCTGGAGCCACGGCGTTGGACAGCAGTTTCTATGAAGAAAAGGGGATAACAATCGAAGTAAATACAAACTATTCTCTTAGGGTTCAATTAGATTGGTTCAAGGAATTGCTGCCTTCTCTCTGCAATTCTTCTTCAAGTGAAGTTTCCTTTATTCCCTTGCTCAAATTTTGTCCCTTTAACTTGTCTATTACAAATTTGCAATCCTTATATAATGTTTTGAGTTTTTGTTTTGTCAGGGAGACAGATCCAGAGATCAATTAATATGAAAAAAATAATACGGATATGATTCACCATAGTTCGGTTTTTATTTATTCAATTTCTCTTAAAATATTTATTAATTTTTTTTATATTTGGACTTTACATTTCTCAATTAACGTGAGGTTAAAAAATCTCTTACACATATAATTTTAATAAGTCTCACCATAAACAAAAAAACAAAAAATAAAAATAACATTACACGCAAAATGAACTCTCCGTGACATGAGAAAACAACATTTCTATTAAAGTTGAAACTATTTTTCGTTTATATTAAGGGTTTTATAAGAGTTATGTTATAGGAAAAGTAATTGTGTTATGTTATAGAGATTCGTTTTGCGTGCCAGAGTTTTTTTTCTTACGGATCCCACAAAATATTATGTGTGTAAGAAATTTTTTGTGGTCATGTTAAATGATAGATGATAAACCCTTATATCAAAGGGGAACGTTTTGTGCACAACGGCTCAAGACTCCCTCACTTGTAAGAAAGAGTGGATTATATGAGGTCTCATTTTTGTATTTTTATAAAAAAGTTAGGGCTTTATTTTTGTTATGTTACATAATGTAACATAATTTTCCTACACATATAATTTTATGTCGGTCTTTATCCCTTAATTTTTCTCTCTTCATTCTTCTCTCTCTCTCTCTCTTCTCAAATGTGTGAGTAGGTTTATTATGTTATATCATGTAACATAACAAACATAAAACACAAAAAGTTATTTTCCATAAACGAACTCTGACTTTCTAATTATAAAGAGCAATCTTACTTTTCCATAATAAACTATGGGATGTGCATCTATCATTTCACATGACACAAAATTTTTTTCTACACACACAATTTTTTGTGGGGCCCGCATTTAAAAAAATAAAAAAACTAATGCACGCAAAATGAATCTCTATAACATTACACAATCACTTTTCTTATAAAACATAACTCTTATAAAACTCATAAACTATTTAAATTACTTTTATCCAATGTTATTAAAACCGGCTCGATCATTGACCCGGTCGAGGTACTAGGTCACTGGTTCAACTGCATGACCCGGTAATTATATGTAATTTTATAATTTATATTAAAAAATTATAAACATACTCAAATATCTAAAAATATGATAAAATTTTCATATATTTTATATAAAAAATAATAAATCACATATTACTATCCAAAAATATAATAAAAATATAATGATTGTGATACGGGGTTTTAAGTTCAGAAAATGACATCTCTAATTATAAATCAAATCAAAATTTTCTGGATAGTACATAATTGAGATAATATTAGTGTTGTAGGTACATAACTTATGTAAGTCAATAAGTAAAAAAATATTCAAATATGTCCATTAAGATTTTTTTTTTAAAAAAAATAAATAATTTGAATTTATTTTGGATCGGGCCGGTTTACCAAGTCACCGGTTTTCATGAAAACCGGCTGAGTCGAGGCGGGTCACACCGGTTCTGATGCATGGCTGATCCGTTGCTTCAACCGGACCGATTGTATGACCGATTATCGGTTTCCGATCGACCCGGCCATCAGTTCGGTTTTAATAACACCGCTTCTATAAGTGTTGTCATCTATAACTATACCATCTTACTTTTAGGTAATTTAAATTATTTATCATTTAAAAAATTAAGACGACATTTATTTTTAAGTGGTCTATTGGATTTTACTCTTGTAGGCTGCAAAAAAGTTCTTCGTAGCTCCTTATTTATTGTGGGAGAGATTGGAGCCGATGATTATGATAATTCCTTGACTGAAATAAGTGCACTTGAAGATGTTAGAGCCTTCATACCCCTAGTAATATCTGTTGTTACTTCAGCAGTCAGGGTAAGCAATTAATACCTTTCCAATATCATTTCAAGTTCAAATCCAATTGCCATTACTGAAATGGGTTCTTTGAGAGGAAAATAAGCTATACCAAGTAATATAATGCAACTTTCAGGGAACCGAAGTCCGAAAGTCTTAAAATGATTTTCGCATGTGTTTTGCGAGTGTATATATTCTGTATAAATGGATGAAAGTAATAATCTGATATATTTCCTTTGGTATTATTATCAGTGTATATATAGTGATTCTCATGAGCAGTTAAGGAAGAGAATCATGAGTATGGAGCAATTCCTTTAGTGGTGATCATGACAGTTATGGAGAAGAGTGAGATCATAGGATCAAACCCATGATTTGGACTTAAGGGTAGATTGAAATCGGATAATGAATTAAAGCCCGAGTTAGCGTTAAACCCGCAACAGCATGGTTTATTATGCTATGAGTATTTAGCAAAACTTTCAGCACGTGAGCTTTGACTTATTTCTTTGAGAGAGAAGTGTTCTTTAACAAAATTCTAAAAAATAAAAACCTTGAAGTACTCTATTGCATTATTAAGAAAATAGCCTCTTCTTCTCTTTATTCTCTCTCTCTCATTAATGACAAATGGCATACGAATCGGTTACTGCTTCTTGGAGTATTTTTATATTTGAAAGGGCTCTATTTTATCCGAGACAAAATTTCATCATGTTGCATTTTTATAATGGTGAGGTTTGAGACACCAAGGACTTGTGATTTATTTTCTCTTTTTAAGTTTTATGCCATCTGCTAATCATTGGTTGGTTTATTAATTTATGCAGGAGTTGATTGATTTAGGGGCTGAAACGCTTATGGTTCCTGGTATTTCACCACTTGGATGCAATCCAGCCTTTTTAACACGTTTTGCAACTATAGATGAAGAGGAGTATGACCAAGATGGCTGTTTGAAATCGTTAAACATGTTTACTATATACCACAATGATCTGCTTCAAATTGAACTAAATCGGCTTCGGGTGCTATATCCTCGTACCAATATCGTATACGCTGATTATTTCAATGCTGCTTTGCAATTTATCAAATCTCCCGAACAATTCGGTAGTTCTTTCCCTCTTAACCTTTTTTTTTTTTAATGTCATATCAAACTTTTCATGTGATACTGGGATTTGCTTCAATGTTATTACAGGGTTCAATATTGGAAATGTTCTCCAAGTTTGTTGTGGAGGTGGAGGTCCATACAATTACAACGACACGGCACCATGTGGCAACTCTGGGGTGATTGCTTGTGATGATCCTTCACAATATATTAGTTGGGATGGTTATCATTTTACCGAGCCTGCATATAGATGGATGACCGAAGGTTTATTAGATGGACCATACACCATTCCGAAATTTAGTGTCTCGTGTGTTGCAAGTGAGACCTCTTAGAGATCTCAATAACTATGCTATGAAATAAAAATCAATGCATTTCTCTTTTACAAATATTACGACTAAAAACTAACAAGTATGCAGAAAAAGTGTGGCAAAAAAATTAAAATATTACTATTTTAATAAATAATTATGAAAATATAGCTGTTTCGAAACTATCTACGGATTTATTGCCGTCTTTCACGCCCAAATTAGGCGTGACTCCCAAGGCATTCACGCCTAAATTAGGCGTGACTCGTTTACGTCACGAGCCTGACGTACCTCTTTTACGCTCATGGTGGCTCAAAGCATGGGCTTGGTGATGACCAAGCTCCATCATTCAGAAATGGTGTCCTCTCATAGTACTCTTGTGCATATGAGTGAGATACAGTAGGCTCAATAGCTTTGAATTTGGTGTTTACGTGCTTTCCCTTGCTCCTGAGCTTCTCCATTTTAACCTTTGGTTTACTTTCTTGAGAAGAATTCTCTTTGTGCTCTTCTTCTTCTTTCTTTTCACTAATATAGTAGACTTAATCTTCCGGTTGAATTATCGGTGAAGGGACTTCTTTATCAAAGAACTTGAAAATCGCTTGCTCCCCGTTTACCCGTAAAATCAACTCGCCTTTCAGTACATCAATCAGCGCTCCTGAGGTTTCCAAGAAAGGTCTTCCGGAGATCATAGGAATAGTAGAATTTTCCTCTATATCAAGGATGACAAAATCAACAGGAATGATGAATTTGTCAACCTTTACGAGTATGTCCTTAATGATGCCATAAGCTTGCTTTGTAGAGCGGTCAGCCAGTTGCATTATTGTCTTGGTTGGCTTTACTTTAGTGATCCCCAACTTCTTCACCATGGAGAGTGTCATGACATTGATGCTAGCTCCAAGACCACATAACACGTTTTCCACTTTTACATTGCCTATGTTGCATGGAATGCTGAAGCTTCCTGGATCTTTAAGCTTTGGAGGCAACTTTTTCTGGATAATGGCGCTGCATTCCTCTGTCAGAGTCACCATCTCACATTCCTGTAGCTTACGCTTTCTTGACAGTAGATCTTTCATGAACTTCACGTAATTGGGCATATTCTCCAAGGCTTCAGCAAACGTGATATTGATTTGGAGCTTCTTGAAAATATCAAGGAACATGGAGTACTGTTATTTTTGAATTTCTTCTCTGAACCTCTGTGGATATGGAATCTTTGCATAAGGTGAGAGATCCAATGGCTTTTCTTGCCTATCTTGAGCTTTATTTTTGAATTTTTTTTTGTAAAAATTTTTAAATTAACAACCCGCTCATAATCTAGTTGCTTCCATAACAAAGGATGAAGAAATCATGGGAACTGGAAATCATGGGAATGGGTATGTGACAGAGGAGAAAGAGTAAATTTTCTCTCTAATCAATTTGCGTTGCTACGTTGTTTTAATCTTCTCTGTACGTTGCTAACTAATATAAGAATAAATATTGTCCCTAAAAAAAATTCGGTCCCCATTTTAGTCCATTATAAAAAAAAAGACTCACCTGATCCCTATGAAATTTAAAGTTGACCTATTTTAGTCTTTTGAGACTAATATAGGTTTTTTTTGAATTTGTGAGGATCACGATTTTAATTAAATTGATCCACTTTGAATTTTTTAGGACCTCCTCGAGACTAATTTTTGGTAAGAGACTAAAATGGGGACCATATTTTTTGTTAGAGACTTAAAATGATATTTACTCCTACTATAAATATTGAATCAAAAGATAAGTAATAATCTACATGACTACAAAAAAAAATTCAAAATCTCATGTCTGCAAGTGCGGATATGTGAGCCACCGTGGGTCCGCCAGTGATGGAAGTGGCTCTCATATCGTATACTTTGCTTCGCGTGCTATCTTCCAGGACGATGACCTTCAAATAAAAAATCATTTAAACACGTTAAAATTAATCTTAGGGTTTATCATCTATAATTTAACATGACCAGAAAATTTTTCCTACACCCACAACATTTTGTGGGGCCCACAGCAAAAAAAAAAATTCTGGCACACAAAACTAGGGTGGGCAAAACGGGCCAACCCGGCTCGACCCGGCCCAACCCGCATTCAGCCCGAAAAAAACGGGTCGGGTCGGGTCGGGTTGGCTCGAAAAAAAAATGAGCCAGAAAATCCAACCCGGCTCGACCCGAGCCGGGTTAGGGTTGGCTCGCGGGTTAGCTCGATAATCAGCTCGCGGGTTGGCTCGTAAAAAAGCTCGCGGGTTGGCTCAAAAAAAGCTCGCGAGTTAGCTCGAAATGATGCCAGTGGGTTGGCTCGCGGGTTGGTTAGCTCAAAATATTGGCTCGTGGGTTGGCTCAAAAAATTTAATTTTTGTGGTTTGTTCTGCTGTATAAAATTATCAACACTGCCAAAACTATTGATTGTCTAATGGATAATGTTCTCACCACCAACTTGTTCAATGCAATCCATCTTGAACAATCAAATTCAATATGTGTGCAGGACAACGCACATGAAAAAATTTCCCATCATATAACAACAATTTTTGCATATTCAATTGGCTTCTCAAACCACCAACCATAGAGTCATTTGCAGATGCATTATCCAAAATAATGGTAAAAATCTTCTTCTGTATGCCCCATTCCTTTAACAAACCAAGTATTTTATAAGTTAATTCAAATCCAGTATGAGGAGGAGGCATGTGACGGAAGGAAATAATTTTATTATTCAGCTTTCAATTGACATCGATGAAATGGGCAGTTAAGCAAACATAACCCTTAAAAAAAAAAAAAAAAAGAGTAACCCGCGAGCTGGCTCGTTCAACCCGCGAGCTGGCTCGTTTGAGCTCGGGTCGGGCTAAATCGAGCTGACAGCTCATTTTTACCAACCCAACCCGGCTCGTTTTGTGCGGGTTACGAGCCAACCCGACAATTTTTGCCACCCCTACACAAAACGAATCTCTATAACATAACACAAACACTTTTCCAACATCATAACTCTTATAAAACCCTTAATCTTATGATCATTTATGTGTTGATTACTTACTTGAAATAAAACTCCTATAAAGAAAGAATTTGTTGATAGGGAAAATTTTAGAGAGAAAAAACGGAAAATTATATATCATTTTAAAGATGTAAAGTTATGTCATTGTAAATAATAGAAAGAGATAGATTATGGAAAAGAGAGAGTGAACAAAATAATAAAGGTTTGGGTTTTATTTGTTGATGAGAATAAACGAGAAGGATATTGTAATAACCAAATTGTGTTACTACCATGTTACTAGTTACTGTCAATCAATCTCACCGTTAGATCAATTATGTTATCCAACGATTATATTTATTTCTATCTTTATATGGTCATGATTTCGGAACAGTGACCATTGTGCCACTGTTCACCAACTTTTTTACCTAAATGCCACGCGAACAATGTTATTTCCCAATCTGCCATGGGGACAAGTTCGCTTCTGACACAGGCGAACTCAGTTTGCTGACGTGTCACATTTTTAGTAGATAACAAGTATCAAATTTTTTTAAAAAAAATAAAAAAAATGAAGTTCGCCTACCATGTAGGCGAACTTGATTAAAAAAATGATAGAACCGAGGTCGCCTGTGTCAGAAGCGAACTTTGACACCACCAGGAAGCTGACACATCAACATACCAAGTTCGCTACTGTCAGAAGCGAACTTGCCCACGTGGCAGATTGAGAAATAACACTATTCGCGTGACATTTAGGTAAAAAAGTTGGTGAAGTGTGTCATTTTGGTCAGTTATCCCATGATTTCTCAAATTTAATATTTTATATTTATTTCCACTGTGTATAGTTATGATTTCCCATATTTAATGTTTTCACTTTAAATATGGTGAATCATAACTATACAAAGATGAAAATAAATATAACCGTTGGATCAATATAATTAATTCAACCATGAGTTACAACTTAATTATTACAATATTTTTTTCTGTGAATAAAATAATACAAATTATATCATATGAAAAGAGAAATAACTTTCTCACCGGATAATTTGAGAAATTTTTTAATATTCGTTTGAAAAAGTTCCGTTCGTACATTTTGTATGCTGGCATACTGCCGACAAATGCCGTGTGATAAACGTGAATACACAAACAAGATACTACATTAGAGTGGAACTGAATGTATTATTAAATATGGTTTACTAAGTAACTTCTTTAGTACGGTCGAAAACCTTTAAAGCACTGTTCAAGAAGCATTTAGGGGGTGTTTGGTTGGGAGGTATTTTGAAGGATATCTATCTTTCTCAAGTATGGCTTTTAGAAATACCATGTTTGTTTCAACATATTTCTCCAAAAACCCATCTATCCAGGAAGTATGGATTTATGAGAAAGATAGATATCCGCACTGTTCAAAAACCCAATTTGAAGGTGGGATTTTCGGAAAACCGGTTATCTCACTTTTAATGCACTTTGATAACATAATTTTCCCAGTAAAATTTTCCCCCACCAAACAACTTTTTTTTACATTTTTCTATCTATTTCACTTTATCCATCTTTTCAATCATTTCTCTATCTATTACATTTCCCTACTATTCTAAAAAAATTTCCCATACCAAACGCCCCCTTACGGCCTCTTTGACCATAGAGGGTAATTCGAGATTATTTAATAGGAATCGGGACACCTTTTAGGTGGTTTTGTAACGTAAATAGAAAGGTAAAATTAGAAAAGAATAAAAATAACATGGATAAAAGGAGAAAAAAAATTAATGTTGTGAGAGGAAGTACAAGAAATTCAGTGTTCCTGGACTATATAAAATATTTCTAGGTCATTCACCTTTAGGAGGCGTTTGGTACAAGAGAAATTTTTTTGTATACGAGAATCTTGATTTTCAAAAATATGATTTTTACATTCAGTTTATGATAATATATGAAAATTTAAAATTTAAAAAAATTCAATTTTCCGAGAATATTACGTAATGACACCTACCAAACGGAAATATTTTATATGGTCCGGGATCATTGAATTTTTGGTGCTCCCTTTCACAATATTAATTTTTTCTTTCATTTTTTATCCATGTTATTTTCTCTCTTTTTCAATTTTACCTTCCTGTTTACACCAAGGGACCACCTAAAAAATGGTGGTACCCGATCATATTAAATCATCTCCTACCAAACGTGATGTTGGCTCCCACAACATCAAATATGGGTGAACATGAAACACTGGACATAAATACGGGTTCAAATGATGCATCCAGATTAAGTATTGGTCGCATAAAAAACATTATACTATGAAGGCTTCTTCTGCTAAAATTTGTTCACTGCAGCAACAATGGTTGTTTGTGGTGCTGCAACTAGTAATTGTTGGTGCTGTTACCAGCGCTATTACAGGTTGCTACACATCAATCTTCAACTTCGGAGATTCCCTCACTGATACCGGTAATTTGTATTTCATTTCCCCACCACTGAGCCCCAATTGCCTTCTCCCTCCCTATGGAGAAACACATTTTCAACACCCCACTGGAAGATGCTCTGATGGCCGCCTTATCGTCGATTTCATTGGTATCACTCAAATTCAATCGTAGCCGTTTTCTTTTTCACTACATTTCTTTCTGGGATAAAAATTCATTCTTTCTATTCAATGCTCTCCTTCTTCTTGTTGCTAATGTAATGTTACTGTTTTTGGGTGTTGTGTTTGGGAAGCTGAGTCTCTGGGGCTTCCATATTTGAAACCGTATCTGGGTTTCAAGAATGGCGCGGTGAAACATGAGAATATTGAGCAGGGGGTGAATTTTGCAGTTGCTGGAGCCACGGCGTTGGACAGCAGTTTCTATGAAGAAAAGGGGATAACAATCGAAGTAAATACAAACTATTCTCTTAGGGTTCAATTAGATTGGTTCAAGGAATTGCTGCCTTCTCTCTGCAATTCCAATTCTTCTTCAAGTGAAGTTTCCTTTATTCCCTTGCTCAAATTTTGTCCCTTTAACTTGTCTATTACAAATTTGCAATCCTTATATAATGTTTGAGTTTTTGTTTTGTCAGGGAGACAGATCCAGAGATCAATTAATATGAAAAAATAATACGGATATAGTTCGGTTTTTATTTATTTAATTTCTCTTAAAATATTTATTAATTTTTTTTATATTAGGACTTTACATTTCTCAATTAACGTGAGGTTAAAAAATTTCCTACACATATAATTTTAATGAGTCTCACCATAAACAAAAAACAAAAAATAAAAATAGCATTACACACAAAACGAACTCTCAGTGACATGAGAAAATAACTTTCCTATTAAAGTTGAAACTATTTTTCGTTTATATTAAGGGTTTTACAAGAGTCTTGTTGTAGGAAAAATAATTGTGCTAGGTTATAGAGATTCGTTTTGCGTGCCGGAGTTTTTTTTCTTGCGGATCCCACAAAATATTATGTGTGTAAGAAATTTTTTATGGTCATGTTAAATGATAGATGATAAACCCTTATATGAAAGGAGAAAGTTTTGTGCACAACGGCTCAAGACTCCCCCACTTGTAAGAAACAGTGGATTATATGCGGTCTCATTTTTGTATTTTTATAAAAAAGTTAGGACTTTATTTTTGTTATGTTATATGACGTAACATAATCTTCCTACACATATAATTTTATGTGGGTCTCATTCCTTAATTTTTCTCTCTTCTCTCTCTTCTCACATGTGTGGGCAGGTTTGTTATGTTATATCATGTAACATAACAAACATAAAACCCAAAAAGTTATTTTCCATAAACGAACTCTGACTTTCTAATTATAAAGAGCAATCTTACTTTTCCATAATAAACTATGGGATGTGCATCTATCATTTTACTTGACACAATTTTTTTTCTACACACACAATCTTTTGTGGGGCCCGCATTTAAAAAAACAAAAAAACTAATGCACGCAAAATGAATCTCTATAATATTACTCAATCACTTTTCTTATAACATAACTCTTATAAAACCTATAAACTATTTAAATTACTTTTATCCTTTGGTATTATCAGTGTATATATAGTTATTCTCATGAGCAGTTAAGGAAGAGAATCATGAGTATGGAACAATTCCTTTAGTGGTGATCATGACAGTTATGGAGAAGAGTGAGATCATGGGATCAAACCCATGATTTGGACTTAAGGGTAGATTGAAATCGGATAATGAATTAAAGCCCGAGCTAGCGTTAAACCCGCAACAGCATGGTTTATTATGCTATGAGTATTTAGCAAAACTTTCAGCACGTGAGCTTTGACTTATTTCTTTGAGAGAGAAGTGTTCTTTAACAAAATTCTAAAAAATAAAAACCTTGAAGTACTCTATTGCATTATTCTGAAAATAGCCTCTTCTTCTCTTTCTTCTCTCTCTCTCATTAATGACCAATGGCTTACGAATCGGTTACTGCTTCTTGGAGTATTTTTATATTTGAAAGGGCTCTATTTTATCCGAGACAAAATTTCATCATGTTGCATTTTTATAATGGTGAGGTTTGAGACACCAAGGACTTGTGATTTATTTTCTCTTTTTAAGTTTTATGCCATCTGCTAATCATTGGTTGGTTTATTAATTTATGCAGGAGTTGATTGATTTAGGGGCTGAAACGCTTATGGTTCCTGGTATTTCACCACTTGGATGCAATCCAGCCTTTTTAAAACGTTTTGCAACTATAGATGAAGAGAAGTATGACCAAGATGGCTGTTTGAAATCGTTAAACATGTTTACTATATACCACAATGATCTGCTTCAAATTGAACTAAATCGGCTTCGGGTGCTATATCCTCGTACCAATATCGTATACGCTGATTATTTCAATGCTGTCTTGCAATTTATCAAATCTCCCGAACAATTCGGTAGTTCTTTCCCTCTTAACATGTGTTTTTTTTTTTTAATGTCATATCAAACTTTTCATGTGATACTGGGATTTGCTTCAATGTTATTACAGGGTTCAATATTGGAAATGTTCTCCAAGTTTGTTGTGGAGGTGGAGGTCCATACAATTACAACGACACGGCACCATGTGGCAACTCTGGGGCGATTGCTTGTGATGATCCTTCACAATATATTAGTTGGGATGGTTATCATTTTACCGAGCCTGCATATAGATGGATGACCGAAGGTTTATTAGATGGACCATACACCATTCCGAAATTTAGTGTCTCGTGTGTTGCAAGTGAGACCTCTTAGAGATCTCAATAACTATGCTATGATCAAGAATACTGTTAAGAAAATTTTCATCATAAAACAATTGATCACATCTTGCTCTTCCTTATTTAATTCAATTGAAGATCAACTCGCTCGCTGTAAACATACGAAAAACAAAAATCAGACCACGAATGAGATTTCAAAATTGATGGTTGTCAATTGTATGTGTTTTTTGTTCTTTTTTTATTAGAGTATCGTAAGGTTTCAAAATTGACCGCCGAGAAAGAAAGGGCGTGTGAGGAGAAATAAAGGAAAAAAAGACTTATTTTATATTGCAAATATTGACCGTTTGATGAGATCGTAATCGAGCGGTAATGAAAGGGATAGACAAAAGTAGGTAAATTAGGAGTAGCCAAAATAACCTATCCCATATAATATAATGATATTAAGTTACTACATTG
Organism: Gastrolobium villosum; assembly: GCA_032173675.1. Classification (NCBI taxonomy): domain Eukaryota; kingdom Viridiplantae; phylum Streptophyta; class Magnoliopsida; order Fabales; family Fabaceae; genus Gastrolobium; species Gastrolobium villosum. The sequence goes on from JAVKPL010006699.1 coordinate 20,422, forward strand.
TACAATGATAAAAAAAATATTATATTTAGGCTGTGTTGTGACATTAACATTGTAAATAATACAGTGATATTATATTAGGTATTTAAATTTAGGGTTTTATGTTTATTATGTTGTAGGAAAAGTGATTGTGTAATGTTAAAAAAAAATTCGTTTTACGTGTCATATTTTTTTTCTTTTTGTTTTATTTTAAAATGTGTGTAATGCCCCACAAAATGTTGTGTGTGTTTTATTTTAAAATGTGTGGGCCCCACAAAATGTTGTGTGTGTAGGAAAGTTTGTTATGTTATGTTAAAGGAGGAAATGAAAACCCTTAAATTTAATACTTAAAAAAAAATCATTCTTATGATAAAAACAATAATTTATGTAGTGATAATTTAATTAATATTACTCAGTATTTGTTTGTATCCTCTTATTTTTAGCTTCTCTTTTTCTTATAAATAAAAGTTAGGTTAAATAAGTTTTAAGTAAAGCTCTTATAATGAAAAATTCTTTTTTTATAATGAAGAAAAAAGTCAAAAACCAAAATCTCATAAGAGGAGCTTTTTATTTAAACTCATCAGTTTTTTTTTGAATTGTGTATTATTTTTTGAAATAAAGAGTCATGGAGATAGAGAAATAGGCTTTTTTTTATCCAAAATAGAAAAGAAAAGAAAGAGAGATAGAATTTTCTTAAAATGTGTAAATTTAAGTAATTTTTCCGCTAAAATTTTTATATAATCACAAAATAATTTTTAGCTTTAGTTTAAAAGTAACTTCTAATTAAAAAAGAAGGGAGTATCCAAGCTCTTATTAATCTATTATATGATTGTAATTGACTAATCTGTAATGCATATATATTTATCCAAACAGGCTCTTATAAAAATTTACGAAGCAATTAGTTGGTTACATTTTTGTAATCAGCGACGTAGCATATAATGATTTTGACCACATTGTCCCGGTTTGAGGGAGTGCCGGAGTGGTATAATGGGCATTTAATTAATAGAAGATAATTGAAAAAAGAGAGAAAGAGCAGAAAAACGAGAGACACAAATAGTGTTAGAGTTGATGCATCGTAATCACGGACGAATCCAGAAAATTAATGAAAGGTGGGCATTCAATAAGGTCTGGTCTGAAACGCGACTTGTGAGTAGATGCCACTGGGTCTAGTTTAGATCTAGATCTGGACGGATTGCGACTCAACCAAACCGATGATGGAGGAAGAAGCAAATGTTCCAACTCCCGATAACGGAGATTGAGATTTGAGAGGAGATGAATCAGTATGTAAATACAAACGATGAGTGTCGAATAGAGCAATTGGATCGATGATGGAGGAGAAAAAAAACTCATGGGAAAATAAAATAGAATGAGAGAAATTTGGGATAAAATATTGTAACAACCAATTAGGGTTACTACCAATCAATTTCACCGTTAGATCGATTATGTGGATCCAACGGTTATATTTATTTATATCTTTGTATGGTTCGATCCTCATATTTAATATAAATTATTAAATATGAAAAATCATAACGGTGAAAATAAATATAAAGTATTAAATATAGGTAATCATAATCATAAAAAGATAAAAATAAATATAACCGTTGGATCAACATAATCAATCTACGGTGAAATTGATTTATAGTAATATTAGTAATAACCCTAATTGATTATTATAATATCCTATCCTGAAATTAAATTGGGAAAACCCCTAAATTAAATTGGGAAAACATGATATTTTAAGAGAATAATATTTTTGCATTTTTGTATCATATTCTAATTGTGGGCACTTGCCCCCCTTTTCTTCAACATAGATCCGCCTCTGGTTGCAATCACAGGTTCAACGATCTGGCTCTAGCTCCAAAACAAGAAATTATTCTCTATAAGCTTCGCGAAAACTTGGAAGGTAAAGAGATAAAGAGAAGACGAAGTTGTCTCATTATCCATTGACGAGGATGGACTGTTTCTGTTTTCCATTTGTGAACTAGAGTTTGATCTTGACGATTCGTTATTCGATCCAGATTCAGTGTTTGTTGCGGAAGACATTGATGAGATTCACTATAGTTCAAGCCATTAGAAAGAGAGCTATAATACCATAATAAAATATGATTGAAAAACAGAGAGAGAAAAGGCATAAAAAAGAAAGAAACTCCATGATAATCTCAATATAAAGAGTGAATTAATTAATTATAGATGTGATACAATGAGCTCTATATAAATAGAAGTAAACCTAATTCAGTGCTTAGTCAGCACTAACAAACTCTGAAACTCACTGAAAGAATAATTTTGTATATATAGGAGCATGCTACAACAGTACAAGTCATTCAATATACTCTAACCAAGCGGCAAAAAAATTAATTTATTATTTTTTTAATAAAAAAATTATGAATGAGTAGTCGTTTTATAAAATATTACAAATCTATAGCACTCAAACACGCCCAAAATGGGGCGTGTTCGCATGGAGAGAGACACGTCCAGTGTAGGGCGTGACCAGCTGGAGAAACACGCCCAAAACATGGCGTGACCTGCAGGAGAGAGACACGTCCATCAGAGGGCGTGACCCACAGGGGTGACACGCCCCACAGAGTGCGTGACCCACTTGCTGACTGTTCAAGAGGGATGCAAACGATATACAGTAAGCATAGGAGCTCGGGAAAGACAACAGGAAACCCAGATCTCAATACACTTTGGATCTGGGATATAAACGATGTCCAGATATTTTGGGATGAAAATTATTTTAAGAACGACAATTATTTCAATAATAATGGGGGCAATGAGAAGAGGAAATAATTAAACAATGATTGTTCTTATGGAAAAAAGAACAATAATTGTTTAATATTTGTTCGCCACTAAAAGCATAAGAAAAAGAACACACTATACCAGTCTCATGTACAGTACATACTATATAGATCTCCTCTCCCTCCAAGGGTAAGAAATCCAAGCAGAAGAAGCAAGGGTGAATCACCAGTTTCACCCTCACTCTTCTAGAAAGATTCCTAAAACGCACTCGGAGGAGGAAAATGAGGAATTTGGTCTTGAAAAGTCACCCTGTCCCACTTCTCAGTCCTCTACCTAATTTCTTCTATTACTTTCAAAATTGTCTATATCCTCCTATTGATGTATATGCCAAATATCTATGCGGCCCTCCAGGATATAAATAACGTCAACGGTCCAAGAAAATGAACAGTCAGCAGCTTGAATGTGATTTCTGAACTGTATTATGCTATACCTTCCTTGAAAATGAACAGTCAGCAGCAAGTGGGTCACGCCCTCTGTGGGGCGTGTCACCCCTGTGGGTCACGCCCTCCGATGGGCGTGTCTCTCTCCTGCAGGTCACGTCCTGTTTTGGGCGTGTTCCTCCAGCTGGTCATGCCCTACACTGGGTGTGTCTCTCTCCATGCGAACACGTCCCATTTTGGATGGGTTGTACAGGGATTTGATGGGTTGTACAGGGATTTGATGCTGACAGACATGATCCTTATATAATTCCACAACCAGTGCAAAAGCATCTTATCCCAACAGGGTTTTAGCATTTTGCTCGCATGCGTCGATTCCATACCAAAAAATAATCAACTTTTGGTGTTTCTACAATTCCACTTATCTGAAAATATGATTATCAGAAATTCAATGAAAATTAAATTTAGTCCCTAAAAAAGGATTAATATGAATTTTTTTGTAAGGGACGAAAATGGGGAGCGTATTTTTCGTTAGGGACCCAAAAGAGATTTTACTCTATATTTAAAGAAGATCCCCAAACATGAATGTATACAGGTCAAGATCTTCAATATATATATGGGGCAAGATCTTCTTACACCGGTGTAAGAGTAATAACTCTTACACTCAATCTTAATCATTGATTTTCGCATATCTAACGGTTATAATTAATAATTAATTAATGAGAATAATGTAATTAATTACAGTCGTTTGATGAACGAAAATCAATGATTAAGATTGAGTGTAAGTTGATCCTATATATATATATATATATATATGTGTGTGTGTGTGAGTGTGTGTGTGTGTGTGAGAGAGAGAGAGAGGTAAAATCATTTCTGCAGCCGCCTTCACGTACAGCGATGACATGTGTATGGTTATGATTCCCCACATTTAATGCTTTCATCTTTTATATGGTTATGCTTCCTCATCGTATTTAATGTTTTTCAAGTATATATTGGGCAAGTATTTGATTGCTGCACCTGCAGAAATGTAAACTATATATATATATATATATATATATATATATATATGTGTGTGTGTAGAGAGAGGGGTAGGATCCCTAGACACTAGTGTCAAATTTGAGATTTGACACATCATGTGAAAGCCATTAGATCGAAAAAGATCAATGACTCTGATTTGTAAGCTTGTGACACCATTGATCTTTTTTGATCTAATGGCTCTTAGATAAGGTGTCACATTTCAAATTTGACACTGGTATCAAAGGATCCTACCTCAGATAAGAATTCACTTTTTCTGCAGATAACTTATATGCATTAAACCCAATATGACGTTATTTTGGGACGAAAATTGTTGTGTTTTTGTAATTTTAATTTATTTCAGGTTATAATAGTCTTTATATTTATAATTTTTTAAGATTTCAATACCAAAACGACGTCGTTTTGGGAATAAATGCAGATAACTTATCTGCAGTAACTGCATAAATATTTTTCCTTTATTTTATATATCAGACAGGTGAGCCAATTAAAAATACCGTACCATGGACACTGACAAAGGCATTTAGGATTCTCGGGAAACTGAAAGTGGTAATCACATTTACCCCATGTTTTGTACAAGATTTTTATATTTTTCCGGGATTTTATTTTCTATATAGTAATGTTTTTTGAAAATACCGGAATGGTATTCTAGGATTTCTTTAGCAAGGAAAAATTTAATACAACTAAACATAGCATTAAGAAAATTAACCCAATATTCCCGGGAACATTTATTCTACCAAACAATTTTTTGGTATTATTCCCCGAAAGCTCATCTTCCCATCATAGTACTGGAAATTGTGATTCCCGGATAAAAAATATTCTATACCAAACGCCCAGAATATAGGCATTTCAACCTTGGCATTCCACAATCTTTCTACAATGGAACTCAGTGGCGGACCTAGAAAAAATTTTCTATGTCCGCATATTTAGTTGCGGAGGTTCGCGGGCAGCGCCCCCGAATTTTTTTTTGTAAAAATTTTTAAATTAACGACCCGCTCATAATCTAGTTGCTTCCATAACAAAGGATGAAGAAATCATGGGAACGGGAAATCATGGGAATGGGTATGTGAAAGAGGAGAAAGAATAAATTTTCTCTCTAATCAATTTGCGTTGCTACGTTATTTTAATCTTCTTTGTACGTTGCTAACTAATATAAGAATAAATATGGTCCCTAAAAAAAATTTGGTCCCCATTTTAGTCCATTATAAAAAAAGAGAGTCACCTGGTCCCTATGAAATTTAAAGTAGACCTATTTTAGTCTTTTGGGACTAATATAGGTTTTTTTTGAATTTGTGAGGATCACGATTTTAATTAAATTGATCCACTTTGAACTTTTTAGGATCTCCTTGAGACTAATTTTTGGTAAGAGACTAAAATGAGGACCATATTTTTTGTTAGAGACTTAAAATGATATTTACTCCTACTATAAATATTGAATCAAAAGATAAATAATAATCTACATGACTACAAAAAAATTTCAAAATCTCATGTCTGCAAGTGCGGATATGTGAGCCACCGTGGGTTCGCCAGTGATGGAAGTGGCTCTCATTTCGTATACTTTGCTTCGCGTGCTATCTTCCATGACGATAACCTTCAAATAAAAATCATTTAAACACGTTAAATTAATCTTAGGGTTTATCATCTATAATTTAACATGACCAGAAAATTTTTCCTACACTCACAATATTTTGTGGGGTCCACAGCAAAAAAAAAAAGTTTCTGGCACGCAAAACGAATCTCTATAACATAACACAAACACTTTTCCTATATCATAACTCTTATAAAACCCTTAATCTTATGATCATTTATGGGTTGATTACTTACTCGAAATAAAACTCCTATAAAGAAAGAATTTGTTGATAGGGAAAATTTTAGAGAGAAAAAACGGAAAATTATATATCATTTTAAAGATGTAAAGTTATGTCATTGTAAATAATAGAAAGAGATAGATTATGGAAAAGAGAGAGTGAACAAAATAATAAAGGTTTGGGTTTTATTTTTTTATGAGATTAAACGGGAAGGATATTGTAACAACCAAATTGTGTTACTACCATGTTACTAGTTACTATCAATCAATCTCATCTTTAGATCAATTATGTTATCCAACGATTATATTTATTTCTATCTTTATATGGTTATGATTTCTCAAATTTAATATTTTATATTTATTTCCACCTGTGTATAGTTATGATTTCCCATATTTAATGTTTTCACTTTAAATATGGTGAATTGTAACCATACAAAGATGAAAATAAATATAACCGTTTGATCAATATAATCGATTCAACGAAGAAATTAATTGATAATAATACAACTTAATTATTATAATATTTTTTTCTGTGAATAAAATAATACAAATTATGTTATTTAAAATGAGAAATAACTTTCTTACCTAATAATTTGAGAAATTTTTGAATATTCGTTTGAAAAAGTTCCGTCCGTCCATTTTGTATGCTGGCATACTGCCGACAATGCCGTGTGATAAACGTGAATACACGGTACTACAATAGAGTGGAACTGAATGTATTATTAAATATGGTTTACTAAGTAACTTCTTTAGTACGGTCGAAAACCTTTAAAGCACTGTTCAAGAAGCATTTACGGCCTCTTTGACCATAGAGG
>JAVKPL010006700.1:0-28019 GCA_032173675.1 Gastrolobium villosum
GGAGTGTGGTTACGGAGTAATCTAAATAAGAATTGGTATCATCCACAAGCGTTGGATTAGCAGGATATTTTTATGACAACGTGTTGGTTCCTTTGGTATTGGAGGAACACGGATTTACACTCTGACACATTATCACGCCCATCTAATCCCACTTTTGTTATATCCGATTATTTGCAGTGATTAGGAGTACAGTTTTGACAACATCCACACAAACCTTAACTCCTTATATTCATTGGAATCCCCCTCCTCGTGGTTGGTGCAAATTTAATGTCGATGCAACAGTGAAACAACCTCAGAATCAAGCCATTTGTGGTGGTGTCCTTCATGATTATAAAGGGAATTGGATTTGTGGTTTCACGTATAAGATAGGTTCTTGTATTACTCTGATTGCAGAACTTTGTGCCATCTTAAAGGGTCTTGAAGTGGCTTGGGAAATGGGCATACTGCAACTGGAATTAGAAAGTGATTCTCTCTTGGCTGTACAAGCTATTAATAAACAGTCATCTCAGGTCACATATGGTAGAGAGCATCAGATGTTGGAATAACAAGCTGTGGTTAATCAAATTTCTTCACACTCCAAGAGCTGACAATCATTGTGCTGATTGGATGGTGTCGTATGCTGCTGTTAGCACTGAGGAGTTCCATATATTTTATGATATTCCTTCAGGCCTTATGCCATTATTAGAGGCTGATATGCCTCATCGTTCCTAGATTGCTATTTGTTTTCTCTTCTTTTCTTTCCTTGGGCTCTACCCTTGTGTTTTACTAAAAAAAATAAAAAAAAAAATAGTCTTTTAAAATCTTTTTATCTCAATTTTTTTTTTAAATCCTAATTCAATACACCATTTAAATACGGAGCTGTATTAAGATTTTAGTACCATCCACTCGTTAAGATTGTATTATAATCTTCAGCACTGTGTTTTTGAATTGTCCAATAAACCAGAACTTTCCTTTTAGACATAAGAGCCTCAAGCATATATTCTTGCACCATCAGCAGCCTCTTAAAGCTATGCTATACCATTAAACAGCATAGCAACATAAATGTAACAGCTTGAGAAATTGCCAAAGATAACCAGTAAATATGGGGAAACATACAAGATCTATATAACGCCACCTAATGATTTTCATAGGATGATAGCATCATAATTCTTTTACACACTCATAGAAGGGTCTTAACTCATATTTAATTCTTGAATGCTAATTCAGTGATGTTTCCCGTCCCTATGTCAAGGATTAACTCAATTAGCCAAACAAGGATTAACTCAATTAGCCAAACTTTATATCTTTCTATATATATATGTACTATATCCAACACAATATTCTAAAGGAATTTCAGGAATACACTAGACTCTTAAATTTTAGTTTGTTTTGCAAATGGCTACCTTAGAATTTAGAGTTTTTTAATTTAATTTCTGACTTAATTTTCATTTTGATTGGCCCTTCCTTTTGGGATCTATTAAGCGACTAATAACAAATAAATCTCAGCATTTCATTTTTGTTAAATTTGGCCTCTTAGTTCATCTATTAATCAGAATATGATTTTATTGTTGCATTTGATGCATATTGAACTGGACAAATACAATACAGTACTAACGGTTGAGTCAATAAATGATATTATGCATTGTTTATTGTTTAATAACCAATGTATTGAGAGAAATATTTTGTATTATCTTGCATTGTTTTGTTATACTTTTTTTTAACCAAATTTAATGAATAATAAAAATTTAGAGATGATATATTTTTTTGATTTACTACTTGTACGATTTGAAGAACAATTAAAGTGAATTTTTTATTAAGTGGTCTTTTTTGCACATAGGGATGATAGTTTTTAATATGAGCCGCCAACACAACATGAACACTACGAAAAACTCGTGTTACACCAAAGTTAATCTAGGACAAATAAGTTTGAATCGAGGGGAGGTGATTCACCACACACTAAACCTCAACTACCTGGACACTATTTTACCATCTCTGGTCAAGGGGATTAAGATGTAACTTTTGCTTTGGCCTTCCATGCCAAGTGCTTCCTATTCTCTTGCTTGTATCTTTTCCATTCTCTTAAAGCAGCTAGGAGAACATGCATTGAAACTGGTAGAAAAAATGGCTGCAACAGTAGAAGGAACATAGACATGACAATCAGTAAACTTCAACTTGCTGCTTAAAAATGTGAGTGCATCTCAACTCGATTACCATGAACTGGTCGTTGAGCTCATTTTTAGAGCTAGAGGGGCAGTAACAACAAACATTATGTGGATGCAGAGAAACAGATAAACCAATTTAGATCATATAAGAACAAAGAAAAGCCAATTCCGAAAAAAAAGGCTGGAGAGAACATTTTTCAAGCTTCCATCTATGACATCTTTTATGAGCACTGTGGATCTTCCAATTCCTTAATATTCATTTCCCTCTTTTGTGGTAATAATCTCGTCAAATTAAACAGTAATTATGGTTTCAAGGAAGGGAGATGCATAATCTGCATTCCCTAATTGTGAATGTCAAAAAGATAAAGATGATCTAGTCAATATGGTGGAATCATCTAAAGGTCAAGTTTACCAATCCGCATAAGCCAGATTATAAATAATTAGTATTTAAGGAAGCAAGGATAAGAGTTAAAGGACAAACCGAATAGATGGAAAAACAATGCTCAAACGAATAATAGCTGATGGACATAATTGAAGGATGAAAAAAGGCATCCTCTGCCAGAGATCTTGATTCCATTCAGAGGCGGATGCAAGTAAGGGAGAAGGGGGGCAAGTGCCCCCCCTTAAATTTTGATATGAAAATACCAAAATACCCTTCAATTCACTTAAAATTTTTATTTCTTCTATCTCTCACTTTCTTATCACACATCTATCTCATTCTTTTCTAATTTAAGTGCTACGGCATTTTGTGCTTTTCTTCTCTCTTTTTCTTTCTATTCTTTTCTAATTCCTAATCCCACTTACACATATATCAAACTACAACATATACCTATATATAGACTTCACCAAGCGATTTTTTCTTCTATATAATATAATATCCTAAATTTTTGCTACTTGGACTTTTCTTTCATTTGCTACAAGTCTACAACTTTCTACATCTTTTTTCAAGACTTCAACGACATGTTTTGTTTCATCTTTGCCAACTTGTCTTCTTTTTCATTTGTTTATTATTATTTGTTGGCAACCCATCTTAAGTGGCGTAGATTCTTTTAGTAAATGGCAAGTCTTTATTTGCTGTGTTTGAGGCTGAAGGAATTTCCCATAACTTTGTGTCGGCCAATTTATTTCCTGTTTACTTCCTTACTCTTTTGTCACAGCCTGGAGTCAAATTTCAACCTAAAGATAAAGTAGTTATTCTTGGTGATAGAAACCGCGACAGTTAGATCCCATTTTTTTTGCATTTTAGGTGCGGAGTGCGGAGGTGCCCACCCTTCATCAAATTCCTGGATCCGCCACTGATTCCATTGATGATACTCACAAGAAAAAAGATTAATCATATATTAGCAATAGACAACAGCCTGCAAATCTTCATCAAAGTCAGTAACAAGCATTTGAAGTCAATGAAAAGTCAATAAAAAGCAAACCAGCAGAAGCATCATATAATCCAACACCCGCATTACTTTGAGCAAATTTTGCAGCCTCTAGAGAAAACTTCACCTGCTCAAACACCACAAAATATTGAGGAGGAAGACAAGGGATGAGTTGATCAGACCCACACTGAGGAATCACATATACATTAATCATAAATAGTTCACGGATAGCTATGACACACAAGGTACAACATAAACAAACAATCAGAGTTCCCTAAACAAAACTGCTCTGATACCATAAAATGTAACAGCCCGTTGTACACCGGTATTGTTAACATTGATTATGATATTAAGCGCAGTTACAATCACAGTGATTAGATTAATTAAATTACGGGCAAATTTTTCTTTTAACATATTCCTTTCTTACATAAACACTTTTTCCGTAATCAATTAAAACAACACTATAATCGTAAAAGCAATTTGCGGAATCGTACACTTTCTAACATCATAAATCTTTCTTTTATTTCAATTCATTTAAACTCACCATCTTACTCTCTCATTTTACCAAGTTGTAGTCCTTTACATTGTCTACGCGTGGTTTCAAACCACGTATCATTTGGAGTTCTACCCATCAAGTTATACCCCTTTCTTTTAGTCTAGAAAAACCTGAATTTTCAAAATTTACACTGTGGTAATCGATTACCAGTGGGTGGTAATCGATTACCACCTGTCAAAAATGAGGCAGTAGCCAAAATTCTTCATCCTCTGTTCTGGTAATCGATTACCAACTCTGGGTAATCGATTACCACACATGGTAATCGATTACCAAAGGCCAGTAATCGATTACCAGTGCAGACAGTAGCTAATTTTTCGTCCCCTGTTGCATGGTAATCGATTACCATGCTTGGGTAATCGATTACTATGCAGCAAAATGACAGATTACAGCAGTTTTGAGCCCCAAAAAGGGTGTGTAATCCATCCCTAACCCCTTTGGTACTCCACATAACACATAATCATGTCCTAATGTTGGCTCTAGGCCCTTCCATCATTCAATTTCCTTAAGTTAAACATCATTTACAACATTCTCAAAATAATGGCCATTTACATGCATATATGGACCATTTTTACAACAATACATATCAAGACTTCAAGGCTATGAATGTGGCAATGGACAAGTCCCATGCTCACTCAAAATATACAGTTATCCAAGCCATGAATAATAATACATAACAAGACTTAGCATATGACCATGAACACTAACAAAAGCATGGAAATGACATCATGCAATATGTTCATGACCTAAGTCTCAAAATACTAATGGTATGCTATGTGCACTCCATAAACTCCTCCAAAAAGCCATGCAATCCAAATGCACCGCATGCCAATCCCACGTCCACTATACGGGCTTCTTGCCCGAAGCTCCTCCCGGCTCATAGTGACCTGAAATGTGGTCCCCCAAACACGGGGTGAGATATACGGATATATCTCAGTAAACCAATGGAGCTAGAGGCTCACTCCACTCCATGGCTCACTAAAATGTATCAAAATGACATAATATGGCATGCAAGTAAAACAATATCACCATCCACCTGGAGACACCCAAGAACATCCATTCATGGATTCGTGTTCAAGGACTCCATCATATAACTCCCGAGACAATCCTAGAGCTTCTCCCATGGTTGAGAAAACTCCATGGCCAACCCAACCGGAACTCCTCAGAGACCTATCCGGCGGATGTCCCACGTTTGGCTCATCCTGGTGTCGCTCCCATGAGTCGACCCCATGGCATTCCAACTGGTATTTCGCCATCGAAATGTTCCAGCGGATGTCCAAACCCAACACACGTCAACTGGCCAGTGACCAAACAATTTTCACAAAACACAAGCAATATGCATACAAGCACAAAAACACATCATGTCATCACTACAAAATCCAACCACAACCTTCCTCTAGGTGTGGTGGAGCTCACTAGGGATTAAACCCAAGTTCCAAGAGTTTACCTTAACACGAGCAACACCGTTCCAAACGTATGCTCCAAATCAACTTTTCTCAAATCCAACCGTGTGAGGCACCCTACAACAATCATCAAATCCCAATTACACAAAAACTCATTTTTCATCAAAATTCCTCAAAATTCTCTAAGTTAAAAACCTAGATTTTTCACCAAAATTTAACATAGCATTTCTAGCTTACAAACATGATTCTAAGGCCTTTTCATCTAATAGCATTTTTCCATTTGGGCTCTCTATCATCACACATCTAAAATCAAAGCTTTGAACACATATTCATAGATCTAAGAAATCAACTATCAAAAGACCACAAATATACTTACAATGGGTAGTATGATCACCACCAAGGCTTCACTAAACCATTTGAAACTCAAAACTCCAAGAAATCTCAAAAACCTCCAATGGGTCGGATCTGTTCTTGCTCAAAACGCGGCCAAAGAGATGGATTCAAGGCTTCTAGGTTCTACCAATGGCTTTGGAAGGTTGTTTACGATAGATTTCAACACCAAAATCAAGCGATTCGGTGGAGAAACGAAGAAATGGTGAAATGGGAAGAAAATGGTGTTTTGGTCTTCTTTTCCTACAGAGAGCGCGCGAGAGAGATGAGAGGAAAAGAGAGAAAGAAGGAAAGAAAAGGAGGTGGGGCCAAGTGACTTCGGTCACACGGGTCCCACACGCGATCTAACTTTAACTCCGATAAAATTTCCGATCACAAATCCTTAATCTAAATATTTTTCCAGTCCATAACATATTTTTCTTTCTCCAAAATAATGATAAAATTTTCACACCTATCGGTACACTCACACCTCAGTATTTTAACACTAAAAATTCACTATTCATCAATTTTTCCCAAATTTGCCTATTCACTCAATTTTCCGCCCTGATTCCATTTCCAGCATTACTTTTGTCATTTGAAATCTCTAACTCAATATTTAAGCCTCCTAACACACGGTTGGCAAATTACAATTTTGCCCTTTTTGCCCTTTTTGGCCATAATCCTTGGATTTTCACTAATCCACCAACTTTCATTCCACATTATAATATAAAAATGCACATTTAAATATTTGAGGTGTTATATTCACCCCACCTTTTTGAAATTTTGTCCGCAAAATTAAATCATACCTGCTCGCTAACTCAGGATACAGCCGGAGAATCTCGTCCTCCCGCTCCCAAGTAGCCTCCTCAGGTGTGCGGCCTTCCCACTGAATCTTCAGCATGGGAATCACTTTACTTCTCAATCGCTTTTCACTGCGATCCAAAACTGCAATAGGACCAATGGGAGTCTTCAAATTCTCCCTAATTTCAATATTATCCGGCATCACCACATGTGATTGTCCGGAACATAACGTCGCAACTGCGACACATGAAAAACATCATGTAGATTAGATAACTGCGGGGGTAAGGCAAGCTGATAGGCCACCAATCCTACTCTTTTCATAATCTGATACGGCCCAATGAACCGTGGACTCAGCTTCCTCACACCCAACGCACGGCCAACACCTGTGACCGGCGACAAACGTACAAACACATGGTCACCTTCCTCAAATTCCAGCGGTCTATGCTTATTGTCATAATAGCTTTTCTGCCGATTCTGTGCCTGTTTCAATTTCTCTCTGATCATTTCAATTTGCACTGTCGTTTCCTGCACAAAATCCGGACCAAATCTTTCTTTATCGCCTACCTCAGTCCAACATGTGGGCGTACGACACCTCCTGCCATATAAAACCTCATATGGTGCCATACCCAGACTGGAATGAAAACTGTTATTATAAGAAAACTCCACCAGTGGCAAGTACCTATCCCAGGCATTACCCTATTCAAGTGTGCATGCTCTCAGCATATCCTCAAGTGTCTGTATGGTCCTCTCAGTCTGACCATCAGTCTGCGGGTGATAAGCAGTGCTCAGCCGGAGCTGAGTGCCAAAAGCCTGCTGCAAAGCTCCCCAAAATCGTGAAGTAAATTTCGGGTCCCGATCACTAACAATGCTAATCGGTATCCCATGGAGTCTAACAATCTCCTTTACATATAGTGTAGCCAACTTCTCTGTGGTGTAATCCACTCGTACTGGTAGAAAATGTGCAGACTTCGTAAGTCGGTCCACAATAACCCAAATCGAATCATAACCAGCTTGAGTTCGCGGCAATCCCACAACAAAATCCATAGAAATACTTTCCCATTTCCATTCAGGTATATCCAGCGGCTGAAGTAATCCAGCAGGTTTCTGATGCTCTATTTTTACTTTCTGGCACACCAAGCACTTAGATACGTGCTCGGCAACATCCATCTTCATCCCAGGCCACCAGAACTTCACTTTCAAATCTTGGTACATCTTTGTGGCACCTGGGTGGATAGAATATTGACCCTTGTGGGCCTCAGTCATAACTTCCTCCGCAAGTTCCTTGGGCACAACAATCCTGCCCTGATATAACAATAATCCCTGTTCATTAACAGATATGCCACTCTGGCCTTTCAAATATTTCATACTTTCATTTCTAATCTGAGTCTCTTTAATCTTCTCGTGCAGCTCGTTCTCAATCCGAGTCAACTCCATATCACACATTCTCCCTGCAAAGAAATCCGTTATTTTCATGTCACGGAATTGCTCAATCACTTCATTGTCCCACATCATCATATGAGATAAGTTAACAGACTTCCTACTCAATGCATCAGCCACAACATTGGCCTTTCCCGGGTGGTATTTCAGCTCAAAGTCATAATCTTTCAAGAATTCAACCCATCTACGCTGTCTCATGTTCAGCTCCTTCTGATCAAACAAATATTTCAAGCTTTTATGGTCGCTAAACACAGCAAATTTCATCCCATACAGAAAATGCCTCCAAATTTTCAAGGCAAACACAATAGCAGCCAATTCTAAGTCGTGCGTCGGATAATTTTCTTCATGCGGCCTCAACTGCCTAGACGCATATGCAATCACTTTTCCTTCCTGCATCAACACGCTCCCTAAACCTTTCTTAGAAGCATCGCAATATAATACAAACTCACCCTCCGGATCAGGTAAAGTCAACACCGGAGCAGTAGTCAATTTCTCTTTAAGTAGCAGAAAGCAGTCCTCACATTCCTGGGTCCACACAAAAGGAGTATCCTTTCGTGTCAATCGAGTCAACGGTAGAACCATTGCAGAAAATCCCTGTATAAATCGGCGATAATAGCCAGCAAGCCCCAGAAAACTTCTAATCTCAGTCACAGTCTTTGGTCGTTCCCAGTCACTTACCGCTTCAATCTTGCTTGGATCCACTGCAACACCACTTGCAGAAATAACATGACCCAAAAATTGCACCTCAGACAACCAGAATTCACACTTAGACGGTTTAGCATATAGTTTCTTGTCTTTCAACACCTGCAACACAGTCCTCAAATGGTCCATGTGCTCCTCTTTACTCTTAGAATAGATCAAAATGTCATCAATGAACACAATTACAAACTGGTCCAAATACGGTTTAAAAATGCGATTCATATAGTCCATGAACACCGCCGGGGCATTAGTAAGCCCGAAAGGAATCACTTGATACTCAAAATGTCCATATCTGGATCGGAAAGCTGTTTTAGGTACATCCTCCGGTTTAATCCGAATCTGGTGATATCCGGACCGGAGATCAATCTTTGAAAATACACAGGCACCCCTCAACTGATCTAATAAATCATCAATACGCGGTAATGGGTACCGGTTCTTAACAATCACTTTATTCAGCTGTCGGTAGTCAGTGCACAATCTCATGCTACCATCCTTTTTCTTTACAAATATCACCGGTGCTCCCCACGGAGACACACTCGGCCTAATAAAATTCTTCGCAGACAATTCTTCAATGTGTTTCTTCAACTCAGCCAACTCAAGTGGCGACATCCGGTATGGAGCCAAAGAGATCGGCCCCACACCAGGCAATAAATCAATTGAGAATTCAATCTCTCTCTCAGGCGGGAATTCCGGTATCTCCTCCGGAAATACATCCTCAAACTCATTCACAACTGGTATAGCAGAAATCTCCTCCTTTTTATCACCCACCAATCCGCCCAACAAGACATAGCCCAAATCTCCAGCCTTCAAGGCTTTCACAGTTTGACTTACAGACAAATACAGAGACGGACAAACAGACGGCCTCTCGTGAGATAGCAACAATCTCTTCCCGCAGCAATCAATCATTGCGCAGTTCCGAGACAACCAATCCATCCCCAAGATTAAATTGACAGAGGCCAGGGGTAAGATAATTAAATCAATGGTATAACCCCTGCCTAAATAAGTAAACTTCACATCTTCACAGATCCAAGACGACTCACTAACCTCTCCTGTAGCAGTAGTGATACGCATCGGAGGAACCATCCGCGTTACCTTTAAGTCCAACGCCTTAGCCACATAGTCCGCCACAAATGAATGTGTTGCTCCCGAATCAAACAACACAGATAAATCAACATTAGAGAGAAAAATTATACCTTTAACCAGATTCGGAGCCTTTTCAGTATGTTGAGCATTTGTAGTATACACTCGTCCCACAGTAGGAACGGCAGCAATAGGAGTAGCAATAGTAGTAGATGGCGGCAAGGCCTGCAGATTCGCAGCCTGCCCCGTAGAAGACGGACACTCTCTAGCAAAGTGGCCATTCCGACCACACTTAAAACAAGACAATGGACCAGCACCACACACACCTTTGTGGTATTTCCCACACTTCCCACATCGTGGGGTAAAATATCTGTCCGAAGCACCACCACCACCAGTGTTTCCACCCCTCTTGAACTGACCAGGAGGCTGCCTCACATGCAACCCCCTACCCCTGTTGTTATTGTTGAAACCTCCTCTATTAATGTTTCCAGAAGGACCAGGTGTCCTCTTAATTTCTTGCTCTTTTACCTTATCCGATTTTGGATACCTCCCATAGACAGTCTCGACCCTTTTGCACTGGGTCACCAAATCAGCAAAGTTTCTCACTGCGGTATTTGACATCCTCTTAGCAATCTTCTCACTCAGCCCTCTTTGAAATTTAGCTGACAAGAATTCCGGAGTAGGTAGAGTACCTCCATAATTAGCGAACTTCACAAGCTCATTAAATTTTGCCACATAGGCATCCACAGTCATAACTCCCTGTACCAACTTATCGAATTCACCTTGCTTTGCCTCCCGAACATCGCGGGGAAAATATTCTTCATGAAAAAGACCTTCGAACATAGTCCAAGTAAGGACCTCACCCTGAATAACAAATGGGCGAGACACATTGTCCCACCACTCCTGGGCATCACCCTCCAGCATATACACAGAATATAACAACTTCTGCGGATCTTGGCATCTCATAACTTGAAAAATCTTGTCCATACCCCTCAACCAAGCAGTGACCTCCTTTGGGTCCCTTGACCCCAGAAATGCGGGTGGCTTATGTTTCCTAAAAGATATGAGCCTACGCTCATCGTCAGCATTATCAAGCACCTGCCCAGCAGCCCCAGTAGATTGGGCAACAGATGACGGATCAGGAACATAACTAGGATCCGTAGCAGTATGATGGCTAGCCTCACCAGTGTGGTGACTAGCCCCACTCTCCCCCTGTTGAGGAGTAACAGATGGCGTCGGTGTAGGAGTCACCGTAGCCGTATGTGGAGGTGTATTTTCCCTCCTAGGACGATCTCTATCCGCCCTCATCTCAGCCATAAAGGCCTGCATCATATCCTGATTAGCTTTCATCAGGTTCTCAGTCATATTTCTATTTGCAGCCGTTTCCGCCTGCAGAGCATTCAGTGCTGCAGTGACCGGATCCGGTGGCAAAGGACCTGCACCACGTGCCCCACGGCGACCTCGTGCCCTACTCATGATATCTGTACATGTAACACAAAGGAATGAGTTGATCAGACCCACACTGAGGAATCACATATACATTAATCATAAATAGTTCACAGATAGCTATGACACACAAGGTACAACATAAACAAACAATCAGAGTTCCCTAAACAAAACTGCTCTGATACCATAAAATGTAACAGCCCGTTGTACACCGGTATTGTTAACATTGATTATGATATTAAGCGCAGTTACAATCACAGTGATTAGATTAATTAAATTACGGGCAAATTTTTCTTTTAACATATTCCTTTCTTACATAAACACTTTTTCCGTAATCAATTAAAACAACACTATAATCGTAAAAGCAATTTGCGGAATCGTACACTTTCTAACATCATAAATCTTTCTTTTATTTCAATTCATTTAAACTCACCATCTTACTCTCTCATTTTACCAAGTTGTAGTCCTTTACATTGTCTACGCGTGGTTTCAAACCACGTATCATTTGGAGTTCTACCCATCAAGTTATACCCCTTTCTTTTAGTCTAGAAAAACCTGAATTTTCAAAATTTACACTGTGGTAATCGATTACCAGTGGGTGGTAATCGATTACCACCTGTCAAAAATGAGGCAGTAGCCAAAATTCTTCATCCTCTGTTCTGGTAATCGATTACCAACTCTGGGTAATCGATTACCACACATGGTAATCGATTACCAAAGGCCAGTAATCGATTACCAGTGCAGACAGTAGCTAATTTTTCGTCCCCTGTTGCATGGTAATCGATTACCATGCTTGGGTAATCGATTACTATGCAGCAAAATGACAGATTACAGCAGTTTTGAGCCCCAAAAAGGGTGTGTAATCCATCCCTAACCCCTTTGGTAATCCACATAACACATAATCATGTCCTAATGTTTGCTATAGGCCCTTCCATCATTCAATTTCCTTAAGTTAAACATCATTTACAACATTCTCAAAATAATGGCCATTTACATGCATATATGGACCATTTTTACAACAATACATATCAAGACTTCAAGGCTATGAATGTGGCAATGGACAAGTCCCATGCTCACTCAAAATATACAGTTATCCAAGCCATGAATAATAATACATAACAAGACCTAGCATATGACCATGAACACTAACAAAAGCATGGAAATGACATCATGCAATATGTTCATGACCTAAGTCTCAAAATACTAATGGTATGCTATGTGCACTCCATAAACTCCTCCAAAAAGCCATGCAATCCAAATGCACCGCATGCCAATCCCACGTCCACTATACGGGCTTCTTGCCCGAAGCTCCTCCCGGCTCATAGTGACCTGAAATGTGGTCCCCCAAACACGGGGTGAGATATACGGATATATCTCAGTAAACCAATGGAGCTAGAGGCTCTCTCCACTCCATGGCTCACTAAAATGTATCAAAATGACATAATATGGCATGCAAGTAAAACAATATCACCATCCACCTGGAGACACCCAAGAACATCCATTCATGGATTCGTGTTCAAGGACTCCATCATATAACTCCCGAGACAATCCTAGAGCTTCTCCCATGGTTGAGAAAACTCCATGGCCAACCCAACCGGAACTCCTCAGAGACCTATCCGGCGGATGTCCCACGTTTGGCTCATCCTGGTGTCGCTCCCATGAGTCGACCCCATGGCATTCCAACTGGTATTTCGCCATCGAAATGTTCCAGCGGATGTCCAAACCCAACACACGTCAACTGGCCAGTGACCAAACAATTTTCACAAAACACAAGCAATATGCATACAAGCACAAAAACACATCATGTCATCACTACAAAATCCAACCACAACCTTCCTCTAGGTGTGGTGGAGCTCACTAGGGATTAAACCCAAGTTCCAAGAGTTTACCTTAACGCGAGCAACACCGTTCCAAACGTATGCTCCAAATCAACTTTTCTCAAATCCAACCGTGTGAGGCACCCTACAACAATCATCAAATCCCAATTACACAAAAACTCATTTTTCATCAAAATTCCTCAAAATTCTCTAAGTTAAAAACCTAGATTTTTCACCAAAATTTAACATAGCATTTCTAGCTTACAAACATGATTCTAAGGCCTTTTCATCTAATAGCATTTTTCCATTTGGGCTCTCTATCATCACACATCTAAAATCAAAGCTTTGAACACATATTCATAGATCTAAGAAATCAACTATCAAAAGACCACAAATATACTTACAATGGGTAGTATGATCACCACCAAGGCTTCACTAAACCATTTGAAACTCAAAACTCCAAGAAATCTCAAAAACCTCCAATGGGTCGGATCTGTTCTTGCTCAAAACGCGGCCAAAGAGATGGATTCAAGGCTTCTAGGTTCTACCAATGGCTTTGGAAGGTTGTTTACGATAGATTTCAACACCAAAATCAAGCGATTCGGTGGAGAAACGAAGAAATGGTGAAATGGGAAGAAAATGGTGTTTTGGTCTTCTTTTCCTACAGAGAGCGCGCGAGAGAGATGAGAGGAAAAGAGAGAAAGAAGGAAAGAAAAGGAGGTGGGGCCAAGTGACTTCGGTCACACGGGTCCCACACGCGATCTAACTTTAACTCCGATAAAATTTCCGATCACAAATCCTTAATCTAAATATTTTTCCAGTCCATAACATATTTTTCTTTCTCCAAAATAATGATAAAATTTTCACACCTATCGGTACACTCACACCTCAGTATTTTAACACTAAAATTCACTATTCATCAATTTTTCCCAAATTTGCCTATTCACTCAATTTTCCGCCCTGATTCCATTTCCAGCATTACTTTTGTCATTTGAAATCTCTAACTCAATATTTAAGCCTCCTAACACACGGTTGGCAAATTACAATTTTGCCCTTTTTGCCCTTTTTGGCCATAATCCTTGGATTTTCACTAATCCACCAACTTTCATTCCACATTATAATATAAAAATGCACATTTAAATATTTGAGGTGTTATAGGCCGAGCTGTAGGCCCTTGTGGGCTAGCCCGACCCAATTTCACCCCTATTTGTCAGGTCCATAACATTTACAAACTAGAGACTGTATATATATATATATATATATATATATATATATATATATATATATATATATATATATATATATAGGGAAAAACATTTCTCAAGCTATTTGAGATAAGTTTATCTCAAGCAGTCCCAAAACTACGTCATTTTGAATATTTATTTCCTTATATTTATTGATTCACTTTTGAATGGTTATGATTCCCTTTTTCTCTCTCTTCCTTTATCACTATTGATTCATCTTTGTACGGTTATGATTTAGTAGCCGAAGATAAATTTATCTCCGGCTGCTTGAGAAATGATAAGCTCATATATATGATTGAAAATCCATTGGTATTCAATTAAGATTTTAAATGATTGAAAAAAAGTGCATGTGGTATTCGATTAGGATTTCAAAAGATTATTTTAGAGTCCGTCCAAATCCATCGGTATTCAATCATGATTTTAAACAAAGGAAAAAGGAAAAACAATGTTGCGATATTCAAAAATCTAACGATTTTAATGGATTTTCTATTAGTGCGGATTTCATGAGACTTTTTAGTTAAAAATATAAATAAGATGCTGCTCTCACAATCACACCCTAATCTCTAGAATTTCTTGAGATTTCTATATTGCAGTGTCTTCTTCTTTTGGCGAGTTGACCTGCTCGAAACCGGGTTGTGCCGTGGGAGTTTCGCCAAAACTCAAAAATAGCAAAATTTTAGGCATTTTTTATCACAAAATAACAACCCAACAAGATTTTAATCTAATTATCTCTAAACAACAAATTTTTGAGAAATTTTTAAGAGTTTTTGAAGTTTAAAAAATGATTTTTCAAGCTATTGATTGCGATTTTTCTTGCCACAAAAATGTTTATTTTTGTATTAAAAATAACATGAAACAATGGAAAAACACCAAAGGAACAAAAAACCCCACCCGATTTTTATTTATGTCAATGAAACAATATCAATTTAAAGAAATATTGAAACATTTATAATATGAATCTTATGTTTAATAACAATATATTCATGATCATAATTCCTTCACTATAGGAAACAATTTCCAATAATTTTTGTGTCAATAAATCATTCAAAGCTTGTTTTTCAAAAGCTCCAAAGCAATCTAAGCTTTCAATGTATCGATTTGAAAATAATTTGAATTTTTTTCTAAACTTTCATGTAATAAAACCCAGAAATTTAGATTCAAACTTTTCTTGAAATACTCAACGAAAACATGCATATGATATATGATTAAAAAACTCTTAACACATAGAACAAAAACTCCGAGGTTTATTAAATCGATAGCAAAAAATTCCAAAAGGAAGTTTATCATGAATTTTACTGGTTGAGGAAATTATATTAGGTTTTCCTTTTTTTATCAATATCATTGCATTTCTTTGTTTTTTTTTACACTCTTGTAATTTAAATGTTTGTTAAAAATTCATATGATTTTTAAAATCTTATAAATCCATATTGTTCTTTCAAATCTTATAAATTCTATTAAAATTCTTTAAAACCCAATCTTATTAAATATTGATTGGTAAAAGATATCTTTTTCAAAAAGTCTTTAAAGTCCCTCCAATTCTAAATAGTCTTTTAAAATCTTTTTATCTCATTTTTTTTTAAATCCTAATTCAATACACCATGTACGAAGCTGTATTAGAATTTTAGTACCATCCACTCGTTAAGATTGTATTATAATCTTCAGCACTGTGTTTCTGGACTGTCCAATAAACCAGAACTTTCCTGTTAGACACATAAGAGCTTCAAGCATATATCTGTCCAATAAACCAGAACTTTCCTGTTAGACACATAAGAGCTTCAAGCATATATTTTTGCACCAAGAGCAGCCTCTTAAAGCCAATGTTATTAAACTCGGCCCTGTTATTAACCCGATCGAGGTACTAGATCACTGGGACACCGGTTCAACTAATGGGTTACTTGTTTAACCGCATGTAGAGGTGGCAATATGGGTTGAACCCGACAGGTCAACCCGCCAACCAGTCAAAACGGGGCGGGTTGGGTTACATATTTCAACCCACCAACCCGTCGCAACCCGCCCCGTTGGGTTGTGGGTCAACACGGGTTGGCGGCGGGTCGGGGAGGGTTGGCCCGCTGGATCAATTTTTTTTTTACTATTAGGTAGTATTTTATTTGTTTTTTAAGCTTATGTGATTTCTAATTTTTTGTTATCTTAGTACTCTCTAGAAAAAAATACAGAAGAAAAACTTTTTTTATGACAAATGTAATTTATTTATGGAGATAAAATAAGTTTGTAAAGAATATCTAACTAAATATTAACATACATTTAGACTTAAGATTGAAAAAAAACTAAGGAGAATGTAATATGAAAATAAGTAATATTATAATATTTATAAAATATAATTTAATTTTAATTATTTTTTATTTTTTAAGCGGGCTGACCCGCCAACCCACCATAAAATGGGGCTGGTTGGGGTTTTCAACCCAAATTCAAGTGGCAAGGCGAGACGAGCCAACACACTTTTAGCGGGTTGGTGGTGGGGCTAGGCGGGCCAACCCATTTTACCACCCCTAACCGTATGAACCGGTAAGTAGATGTAAATCTACAATTTTTAAAGACACCAACTCAAGTCACTAACCTTTATTAATCTTATGAAATAATATTCAGAAAGCAGTCAACCAAATTTTAGATAGTTTGAATTTTACTATCTCAGTTCCCTGTATGCCTAAATACATTATAATTGATTATATGAATGATGATAGGAAAATCGCAGTGTACCTTTTCCAGAATCAATTTATGAGTCTAAGAATATTTACGCCGCTGAGTATAGATCACAAGAGATCACAATTATATTGTATAGTATATGAAACAGTGTTATAAAAATCAGATCGGATCGGCTGGGTCAAACCGGAAATCGGTAAACCGGTCATGTGACCGGTCCGGATATGCAACCAAACCGGTGTGACCTGGTGTGAACCGGAATAAATCGGCCGGTTTTACTAAAACCGGTGCCCCGCCGGGTAAAAAAAAAAAACAACATAAGAGAAGGAAAAATGTCGGAGAAAATGGAACAAACGGTGGCCGCCGGGGATGGTGGAGATGACTTGGCCGACAATGGAGTCCACCAGGGAAGGCCACATGGTGGTACAAATATCTTGCTAGAGATCTGGTCGGGGAAGATGTGATGGAGGAGATAAACAAACGAAGAAGAAGAAGAAGCTTGAACTTGTTAACACCATGACCATTGTGGACAAAGAAGAAGAAGCAAAAGAGACGATAGGTGTTTTCAAAAGAAGAAAGAGAGAGATGGCGTGATAAAAACAAAATTGGGAATTGATGGTTTGCAGTGAAATAGCTGTTTCAGCCAATACTTGTAGAGGAAGGATATTGTTACTACCAAAACTTTCCACTACCAACTTACTACCTATATAATCACCATTGGATTAACATTTTTTCTCTCTTCAAAAACTTTTTAACATTCTCTCTCTTTGATCCAATGGTGATGTGATAGGTAGTAAATTAGTAATAAGATTTTTTGATAGTTAGAATATCCTCTCTCGTACTTTTATACTTTTCATTAATTATATTGTATTGAAAAATGAAATGCATTTATTGTGTTGTCAAAGTGAAAGGACTTGTTGATTATATTGTCAAATGTAACGAATCTTTTGCAAAGCTATGGCGTTTGGAAAAATTCATTATATTATTATTTATTTTTTTGGAAACAATGTATTAAATTGTATTTGAAATGTGATATTTTTTCTTTTGGAATATAAAATGTAATATTTATTACTAATAAAGTTAGAATATTTTTTATGAAAAAAAAAGAGAGAATATTTGAAATTGAAATTATTTTTTAGAAATATTTAAAGATATTTATAATTTTTTAATATAAATTATATTTATATATATCACTGGGTCATGCGGTTCAACCAGTGACCCACTAGTTGAACCAGTGACCCACTAACCCAGTACCTCGACCGGGTCAATAACCGGGTCGAGTTTAATAACATTGATATGAAGTATTCCAATAAATCAAATAATCTTCCAAAAGTCAGAATGCAATTTTAAAAATAATACTTATCTTATGCAAAAGTATTTTTAACTTGCTTCTCAGAAAGACAGTTAGGTAGTATACCACATTATATCAAGTAATTTGACAGCAAGCAGATCACTGTGTTACTACAATTTATATAGACAACAGAGTGAACCATAGCAATTTTAACAAGGCAGGACAGAATTGAGATAGCTCAAATATCAATTTAAAATATCACCAGAAACTTAACAAGCTTATTGTTCAAATACAAAACCAATTATTCTGGTTATACAACAAAAATTTGCCTGAGTAAATAACCAATATATCTATATATCAAAACTAGAGATCAGAGGCCCTTTTTCAAAAGCAGCAGTAAGGATCTATAAGGCAGAGACAACAAAGTTATGTGCAGCAAGCAGCTTCAATCAGTGAGAGAAGAATCAACACAGTAATGTAATACAGTTCAAAAGATATTGTAGAGAACCAATTTAACCTAAAAGCTCTTAAGCAGTTGAGTGAAGTTACTTATATATCTCAACACGCTCCCTCACACGAGAGCCCATTGGGCTTGAAGGGTGGACGATGCACAGGCCCACCTATCTATGCGAAGAAAGAAATTCCACTAGAGAAAGTGAGGGGCGGCGAGGATCAAACCCGGGACACGAGGCTCTGATACCATGTAGAGAACCAATTTAACCCAAAAGCTTAAGCTTTTGGGTTAGGCTACATTAATGGTTTTATATATCTCAATAGATATGCTGACAGCAAAGGATTTACTCGAGTAAACAAATACAATTTAATTGGGTAGAGCAACACAGAGAAGTTACAAAAATTGCTAATATGCTAATTTTTTAAGCAAACTGAGTGAAATAGTAAATGACAGAGATTCAGAGTAATGCCACTACACTACTAGAACAAATAGAAGTATAATAGGTCGGGTAATCTTCTCAAGTTATATCAGAACTTAGATTTTCTCAAAAAAGCACTTCTAGTTCAACTTTCAAGTTAAACAACAGCATTGGCTATGCAGCGATATACAGCTTCACAATTGCAGATAGATGGGTTTAGAAAATCAGACCAACACTATCCCGTCCGAATAACATAGAAGGCAGAATGTCAGGACAATTATGCAGCAAATCACAATATCTACTCGAGTAACAATACTTCTGTACTTGAGTAAACAACAAAAGAGAATCTTTACACTGCAAATTTAGAATTGAAACAGTGCATGGTTCAACCAACCAAAAAGTACAAATCAGGTTCAGTATGGAATGAACTAGTTTCTTCTATGCCAAACAAAAGGAAAAAATAAAAATGATATATTAACTACAATGAAAATAATTTTGAAGTTTCATCATACTAATGGTGCACTAAAAGGATGACAAAACATGGCATATAAAATGAACTAGTTTCTTCGTAATGACAACAAAGCTCATGACCTAAGACATAAGTGCAAAACTAAGTCTCACTTAGGGCCCGTTGCAATTTTTATTTTTTTTTATATGCTCAGCGCGGTAAGCTTGTTTGCCGTGGTGTGTCAGGTCGCGGGTTCGAATCAGTCTCTCTGCAAAAAGCAAGGGAAAGACTGTCTATTATTCCCTTCTCCAGACACTCACGAAGTGGGTATTTGAACTGGGTCGGCCCTTTTCGGCCCTTACTTCTTTTAGAAGTGCTTTTTGCAAAAGTTAAAGTTATTTAGATTTAAAAAAAAATGTTTAATTTTTGAAAAAAAATATTTGCCTTTTCACTTCTACTTTTTTTAGAAGATAAAATTTTTTTGTTTCCAAAAAAGTAGGTTTCTGACCTTTTTTATTATTTTATTTTATTTTAAAAAAAAAGCGGACATTTAAACAAACATTTTCTGAAAAGTATTTGAAAAAGCGGACATTTAAACAAACATTTTCTGAAAAGTATTTGAAAAAAAAAAACTTTTAGAGAAAAAAAAAGTTTACCCAAACATACCTTTAAGCTAGTAGAGAATGATTTGAAAAAGAGACTAAAGAAGTCCATTCTGCGGAGCAAATAAAATTGGAACCGCTCTGGAGCCCAGCCATAGCTACATTTTTTGAGAATCCAACAATGAAACCTAGTTACTATGAATGAGCCCAAAGAAAGAAAAAATTATCAAGCCTAAACCAGGGCCCTTGTAAAATTGTGGTTAATATAAAAAAAGAGTTTATCATCTATCATCTAATATGATCATAAAAAATTTCCTACACACACAACATTTTGTGGGTCCGCAGCAAAAATAAAAATAAAACTCTGGCACGCAAAATGAATCTCTATAACATAACACAATCACTTTTCCTACAACATAACTCTTATAAAACCCATAAAAAAATTATTGAATTAATTGACACATTTGTGGTTAAAGTACGGACTGTATTCTAGCAGCACATTTATTGTTAAAAATTATTAGTTATATTTTTCTCTAGTAAACAAGTTTATACTGACTAAATATATATGAGATATGTTAGGATCCTTTGACATCGGTGTCAAATTTAAAATTTGACATCTCATCTGAGAGTTATTATATCAAAAAGATCATCGACTCTGATTTTTAAGCATGTGACACCATTGATCTTTTTTTATCTAACGGCTCTCAGATGAGGTGTCAAATTTGAAATTTGACACTGGTGTATCGGGATCCTACCTACTTATCCTAAACCATATATATATATAACGGTGTCACATGCTTACAAATAAGAGCCGTTGATCTTTTTTGATATAACGGCTCTCAGATGAGGTGTCAAATTTGAATTTTGACACTGGTGTCAAAGGATCCTACCTCATATAATATATATATATATATATATATATAGGGTAAACATTTCTACAGCTACCATTTTTAACTATGTTCTCTCGGGAGAACATAGTTATAACCTATGTAGCACCGACACCGACACGGGACACCGACACGGGACACGATACGACACGACACGACACTCCGGCACGTAAATTCTAAAAAATGTTAGATTCCGACACGTTAGGACACGTTTTGATATTAGATAGTATTTTTAGTTTATGTAATGTATATTATGTTTAATATTCGATAATTTAACAAAAAAATGAATCTAAACTTATAATATTCATAAATTTTGCAAAGAAACATAAGATATCGCAAATATGTATATCAAACTCCATAAATTGGTAATCGTAATCCAATGAATCTAATAGTTAGAACTAAAAACTCCAAGCAATGCAACATTTAAACCATTTTTTGAATTTCTATAACGCGTGTTGAAGTGTCGGGGAGTGTCAGAGTGTCCGAGAGTGTCGGGAAGTGTCGGACACGACACGTTAGAGTTTTTGAAGTGTCGGTGCTTCATAGGTTATAACATGAAAATTGCTTTTTTTTTCTCTCTCCTCAGTTACTTTTCAGAACCTGTCTACTGACGTGGAGAGAGAAAAAAAAAAGCAACTTTCGTGTTATAACTATGTTCTCGTAGGAGAACATAGTTAAAAATGGTGACTGCAAATAAGTTTATCTAAAGTGGCTATAGAAATACTTTTGCCTATATATATATATATATATATATATATATATATAATATATATATATATATATATATATATATATATATATATATAGGGTAAACATTTCTCAAGCACCTTGAGATAAGTTTATCTCCAGCTAGCCCCAAAACTACGTCGTTTTGATTAATGAAGTTTGTTTATGTATTTTTAGGTGAGTTAAAATTAAATAAACATCATTCATTAATCAAAACGACGTAGTTTTGGGGCTAGCTGGATATAAACTTATCTCAAGCTGCTTGAGAAATGTTTTTTCATATATATATATATATATATATATATATATATATATATATATATATATAGGCTTATCGTTTCTCAAGCTGCTTGAGATAACTTTATCTCTGCCTACTAAATCATAAGCGTACAAAAATGGATTAATGGTGATAAAGGAAGAGAGAGAAAAAGAGAATTATAATAATTTAAAGGTGAATCAATTAATATAAAGAAATAAATAAATAAAATGATGAAATTTTGTGGTGGCCAGAGATAAACTTATCTCAAGTTACCGGAGAAATATTTTTTCATATATATATATATATATATATATATATATATTGTTTTATATCCACAATATTTGAATAAGGAGTATAATTACAAATTATTGGTTACTTCATAATGTTTTATATAATGATCTATGATTACTTCATATATTTTTTATATCCACAATATTTGTATATCCACAACAGGCAAAATTACAAATTTAGGTATAGAGATATGACAGTTATTTAGGTTTCTATTCCTAAAAATATGACATTTTTGGGGCTGGGACAGAGTATCTAATCAAGACATGGATTTTTTTCTTCATTTTAGGGAAGAAATTATATTTATTATAATAGAAAAAAAATATTTTTTTTCTTTCTAAACTTAAGTTTAAATGTTTTTTAGATATTGAAAGATTTAGTGAGAGTTTTATGATAAAATATGGGATGTATTTGCCCTCTCTCATGTATCTATGAATGAGATACTTTTGATGGTAGGCAGATCAATGTGCACAATAATAATCGACATAGTCAAGACGTGTGGTGTGTGCACAGTGACAAGTTAAGAAAGAGGGTTTAGAGAGTGTGTACCTTATTCGTTTAATCTCTTATTTATATATGGATTACCTGTACCTAGCAGGAGGGGACTTTTGGGAATCTTAGGAGTATTGGGGGTCCAATTGTTGATTCATTGCTGCCATATTAGGATTAGTATAATTAAGGAATATTTCCTTGATTCCCTCTTAGTTGTTAGCCCTATTTAGGCCTTCTACAATGTGGGTTGCTTAGCTGTATGGATATGATCGTCATTAATAGATGATTCCCTTCTTGTTTGTGATGTCCTTTATTGGACCTTCTAGAACATAGGCATTTGTCAGGTCCATAACATTTACGAACTAGATATATATATATATATATATATATATATATATATATATATATATATATATATATATATGTATATATATATATATATAATTACAAGCTACTTTTATATAAAGAATAAATTTAACTTTGAGTTTTTTTTTTGGTAAATTAAATGTTGAGTTTAATCTAATATGTAATAATCAAAATGTGGATCGATTTCTACATGATTATTTTAATCTAATCAGTGATTTGGAATTTGAGTCTTAGGGGGTGTATCGGATTGGAATTTCAAAGTATTTTATTGGATTATTTTTTGGGGGAAAAATCCATTGGTATTCAATTAAGATTTTAAATTATTGAAAAAAAGTCATGTGGTATTCGATTATGATTTTAAAAGATTATTTTAGAGTCCGTCCAAATTCGTCGGTATTCAATCATGAATTTAAACAAAGGAAAAAGGAAAAACAATGTTGCTGTATTCAAAAATTTAACGATTTTAATGGATTTTCTATTGGTGTGGATTTCTTGAGACTTTTTAGCGAAAAATATAAATAAGATGCTTCTCTCACAATCTCACCCTAACAACCCCTAGAATTTCTTGAGATTTCTATATTGCAGTGTCTTCCTCTTTTGAAGAGCTGACATGCTCGAAACCGGGTTGTGCCGTGGGAGTTTCGTGAAAACTCAAAAATAGCAAATTTTTGGGCGATTTTTATCACAAAACAATAACCCTACAAGATTTTAATCTAATTATCTCTAAATAGCAGTCATATCAGCGATTTGTACTCTCCTTTTTTAGTTTAATATTTTAGCGATAAAATTTATTATATATTTTTATTAATCAAATTGTAATTTTCATTATTTAATTTAGTTTAAAAAAGCTAAAATAATTTTTTTAAGTATATATATATATATAGGGTTTTATTAATCTCCTTCCACATTGTTGTAAAATTAATCGTGGAGATACAAAAGTAACAGAAAAAGATTGACAGAAGGCACAAGGATTTTTACTTGTTCAGAAACTTGTTATTAGCAAGTTTCCTACATCAAGGACAAAGGGTTAAAATCCCCCTTCGCAGCTTGCATTAAATCAGAACCCGATTTACAAATGTGCATGCAAAGTAAAAACATCTACAACTCAGATCCAAAAGCAAATCACTCCAAGAACAGCACCTAAGAATTCTAAACATGCATCTGATTACAAGAATGAAAAAGAAACACACTAGCATGCAATATCACACAAACAGATATTGATTCACCAGTATAACCGTAAGCTTCTTCAATCTTGAAGCAAGAACACCAGATCCCGAGCAAACAAACCCAGCCGCTCCCGATCTCAAGCTTCAACAGATCCTGCAAAGGAAGACCAAGAAAACGAAGGTGCACACACAGAGGAAAAAGGAACACACGGGTAATCACAAGATTAACCAGCAGAGGGGATGATTTCTTGAAGAAATCATCAAGCCCTAATAGGGTTTCAGAGCGCCTTTGAGTCGAGAGAGAAAAACGGAGAGAGAGAGAGAAAAACTTGGGTAAAAGTTGTGATGTAAATGAATGTTATAATCTGATATATGCATATCAGATAAGCCAAAAAACAACAACAATGAAAAACTACAGCGTTATAAAACTAAATGGTTAAACGACATAAAAGATAGCAAAACGCAAATGGAATAAAAAATACCCAAAAAACCCCTGTTTTAGGAATACCAATGAAGCTCACAAACTCCACCTTATTCCTAAAACCACGAAATAATGCAAGAGCAAAGTGGTTTTGGGATCTTAATCCCAATGTCATGCATGCCTACAGATACAACTAGCTACCAATATGTAACAAATCTAGAGCTTCCCTAAATTTGCTACATGGTACAGTCTTAGTAAATATGTCAGCAGGATTCACATCAGTTGAAATCTTTTCAATTTTAACAAGATCATTAGATACAACATCTCTTACAAAATGCAACCTAACATCTATATGCTTGGTCCTTTCATGGTATGCATTATTTTTAGATAGGTGAATGGCACTTTGAGAGTCACACATTACCTCAGGTTGAGCCTTACCAAAACCCAACTCAGAAGTGATGCCCTTGAGCCAAAGAGCCTCTTTGACAGCCTCGGTTAAAGCAATATATTCAGATTCTGTAGTTGAGAGTGCTACAATGTGTTGTAAGTTGGATTTCCAGCTTACAACATTACCTCCAACCGTAAAGACATAACCAGTGAGAGACCTCCTCTTGTCCAAGTCTGCAGCATAATCTGCATCACAATAACCCTTAACAACAAATTCATTAGAGTTATTTGCAGAATAATGCAAACAGAAATGAGAAGTACCATTCAAGTATCTAAATAGCCATTTGACAGCATTCCAATGATCTCTATTTGGTTTACTCATGAACCTACTAACTACACTCACACCATATGCAATATCAGGCCTAGTCCCTATCATGGCATACATCAAGCTACCTATTGCATTAGAATAAGGAACTTTGCTCATATATTTAGCTTCTTCAACAGACAAGTTATCAACAACAGATTTCAACTTGAAATGTGCACCCAAAGGAACATTAACATGTCTGGCCAATTCCAAAGAGAAAAATTTTATAATTTTCTTTACATAGTGGGACTGTGAAAGGGATAATGATTTATCCTTCCTTTCCCTATGAATATCCATGCCTAGAATCCTCTTGGCTGGACCTAGGAGTTTCATATCAAACTCCCCTTTTAACATCTCTTTAATTTTACAAATTTCTTTTATGTTCCTAGAAGCTATCAACATATCATCAACATATATGAGCAAGTACACATAACAGTCTTCATTGACAGCTTTGTAATACACACAATGATCATATTTACTTCTAATAAAACCATGTGATATTACAAAATCATCAAATCTCCTATACCATTGTCTAGGAGATTGCTTAAGACCATATAATGATTTCTTAAGCAAACATACTTTATTTTCAGAACCTCTCTTTATGAAACCTTCAGGTTGTTCCATAAAAATTAGTTCATCCAAATTTCCATGCAAAAAGGCAGTTTTAACATCTAGTTGTTCTAGTTCTAAATCAAACATAGCAACAACAGCCAATATAATCCTAATTGATGTGTGCTTAACAACCGGAGAAAAGATTTCATTATAGTCTATACCCTCTACTTGAGAGTGGCCTTTGGCTACAACTCTAGCCTTGTACCTGGCCTCCTCTAAACCAGGGACAGCAGGCTTTTTTCTAAATACCCACCTGCAACCAATTACCTTTTTACTCTTTGGTTTGTCCACAAGAACCCATGTCTGGTTCTTTTCCAAAGATGCCATTTCCTCCTTCATTGCTTTGAGCCACTGGTCTCTTGTGCTCATCTGCATGGCCTCTTTAAATGAAGATGGTTCCTCTTCATCCACCTCACTAGCAACCTGCAAGGCAAAAGCTATTATATCAGCATGGGCAAACCTACTAGGGGGTCTAATGACCCTCCTAGTTCTATCTCTAGTTAAC
This sequence comes from Gastrolobium villosum, assembly GCA_032173675.1. Classification (NCBI taxonomy): domain Eukaryota; kingdom Viridiplantae; phylum Streptophyta; class Magnoliopsida; order Fabales; family Fabaceae; genus Gastrolobium; species Gastrolobium villosum. The sequence goes on from JAVKPL010006700.1 coordinate 26,705, forward strand.
AGATAATCAGAAAGATTAGAATCCTCATGATTATCTGCAGGTGGTGTCCCTTCTTGGACATCCGAGGGTTGATGAGCATCCTCCTCATGCTCATCATCATCAGTTTGATCCTCCAAAGGATCTAGCTGATCAGGGATCTGCCTTACAAGATCAGATCTCTCCACCTCCAGCCTTACTTTATCCGGAGAATGCATTACACTTTTCTCCTTTGAAATATCTTTGTAGAAAGTCACCTCATCAAAGATGACATCTCTACTGACAATGCATTTCCTTTCAGCAATTAGCCAAACTTTGTAGCCTTTTACACCCATAGGGTATCCTATAAAGATAGCTTTAAGGGCCCTAGGACTCAGTTTATCTTGCTTAGAGTGCACATAAGCAAGACAACCAAAAGGCTTTAAGTGATTTAGGCTGGGAGGTTTATTTGACCACAGTTCCATAGGGGTTTTAAAATGTATGGCAGAAGCAGGTGACCTATTAATTACATAACAGGCTGTTGAAACAGCTTCTGCCCAAAAAGATTTATTTAGGCCAGATTCGGCCAACATACATCTGACCTTATTCAATATAGACCTATTCATCCTCTCAGCCACACCATTTTGTTGTGGTGTGTTAGCACATGTTCTGTGCCTTGTAATCCCATTATATTTGCAATAATCATTAAACTGATTACTACAGAATTCCAGGCCATTATCAGTTCTCAAAACCTTAACCCTCTTCCCAGACTTGTTTTCAACCAGATTTTTCCATTCCTTAAAGCTTTCAAAGGCTTGATCCTTTTGCTTAAGGAACATGGTCCACACCCTTCTTGAATAAGAGTCAACCATGGACAGAAAGTAATGAGAGCCAGAAAGAGAGTTTGGTACATTTGGAGAGCCCCATAAGTCTGAGTGTATGTATTCAAGGATACTTTCAGCCATGCTACTTGCTATGTTAAAAGGTAATCGATGTGATTTTCCTAGAACACAGTTTTCACAAAAAGTAAGATCTTTAAATTTTTTTAAAGAAAGTAATCCTTGCTTACATAACTCTTGCAACCCTTGGTTGCTGATATGTCCTAACCTTTTATGCCAAAGGAAGGACTCATCATGGCTCTTTGAAGCCACACATGAGGCTTGAGTAACAGCCTCACCCTCCAAAATGTACAAACCATCTACTAGCTTCCCCTTTAGGGACATAAGGGAACCCTAAGTACCTTAAGGTACCCTCCTTGACTATTGAAGGAGAAACCAGCAGCATCTAACATCCCAAGAGGTATTAGATTTCTCCTAAGGTTTGGAACATACCCTACTCAGCACTTCACAGGTATGGTCAT
>JAVKPL010006701.1:0-27496 GCA_032173675.1 Gastrolobium villosum
ATACTAAAGTTTATGGAAGAGTTGCTATTTTGTCACTGTTCGTACAACTATTTATCAGACACATTGATATTGAAATTTCCCGGAATGCCATGCATCATAATTCGTTACATTGTGTCGCAAATTACGTGTGCTGATGTGGCACGTTTCTGTTGGCCATGTAATTCGCTACATAGGTCAGCAAATTACGTGGTCAAAATGACAGCCATGCCCAGTCAGCCCTAGGACACGTGTCAAGGCAAGCATAATTTGTTACACTATATATCGAAATACGTCCAACGATAATTTGCAACGACGTGCATGTGTGCCACGTGTCAATGCACAAATTCACTACACATGTAGCGAGCTTGGTAACTTGGTGCATTTCTCAGCCTATTTAAACCGATCCTTCCGCCCACCTTCTACTCTCGCTCACTCCCTCTCTCTCAAAATCACATTCTCTCTCTAGAAGGTTAGTTGAATTTATTTAATTTTTTTCCATTAATAATCTATTTAATTTATTATTTAGCATTATTAATTTTTTAATATTATTTAGTGTTGATATTTGAAACTTTAGGTTAGAAAATTTGTTAATTTATTTAAAGCATAAATGGTTAGTTGTAACTTATTTAATTGTTTTGTATTATTTTTTTTAATTTATTATTTATGCATTCTTAGTTTTTCAATATTATTTAGGGGTGAGAATTGAAACATGGCTATTTGACCCTTTTACCCTTCATTAATTAATTAATAATCATTTTGCCCCTTATTCGAAACTATATCTACCAATCTGCCCCTATTTAATCGATTAACTTGAAGATTTAATCGATTAAATGTTCAAAACTGACAAAAAATTTGACTTGAAGATTTAATCGATTAAATCTTCCTTGTAGTCGATTAAATATTCAATTCAATTTTTTGTCAGTTTTGACCATTTAATCGATTAAATCTTCAAGTTCGAAGTATGTCATAACTAGAGGTGGCAAAGTGGGTGGCCCGGCCCACCCCGCCTCAGCCCACCAAAAAATGAGTCAGCCCGCCCCGCCCCGCTTTTCAAAGTAGGCTGAAAAACTCAGCCCGCCCCGCCCCGTTTGGCGGGTTGGCCCGCCAGCCCGAGCCTATTTTACACTGACCTGCCTCGGCCCGCCATCAACCCGCCAAAAATTGAGCCCGCTCCGCTTTTGAGACGAGTTGAAAAACTCAGCCCACCCCGCTCCGTTTAGCTGGTGGGGCGGGTTGGCCCGCCGAGCCGAGCCCGCTTTGCCACCTCTAGTCATAACACATAGTTGATATAACTAACTCACTTGCATAGATAGAGCTCCCTAGTTGGTGAGAGAACAAGTGCAAGTGGATACACCGTACGCAGCTCCCCACGAACTGGCCTTTGCACGGGTTGGCCCCTCATAATTTCACAGATAATTGGGAAACATAAAGCAGCTGTCTTTCCAGAACCAGTCTGCGCACAAGCCTTTAAGTCCCTTCCAGCAAGGGAGATAGGTATGGCATTCCGCAGAACAGGTGTTGGCTTCACATATTTGCACCGTTTTATATTCAAATTAAGTGCTTCCCCCAAGTCAATCTCTGCAAATGCATCAAAATTAATTCCAGTATTCTCTTGCTCACTCAATGCCTCTTCTGCATCATCCTGGTCTCCAAAAGGATTAACTTCACGGTCCCTTCCACGATCCCAACCACCACCACCAGTAATAAACTCTCCCTTACACTACATCCTGCCAAACAAGTAATAAACTCACAGTGTTGTTGTTATATGATTAATATTTAAGTCTTTGCTGTCACATTTTCCAGGCAAGATGGATTCCCGCGTACATGTGGCTCGCAATTATAACAATAATAAAATTAATGGTCGTTTTTGTCAAGGGAGTGAAAGTGAAGTTGAAGATTTAATCGACAAAGGAGATTTAAACGATTAAATCTTCAAGTCAACTTTTTTTGTCAATTTTGACCATTTAATCAATTAAATCTTCAAGTTAATCGATTAAAGATGGGCAGATTGGTATATAGTTTCAAATGAGGGGCAAAATGTTTATTAATTAATTAATAAAGGGTAAAAGGGTCAAAAAGCCATTGAACATTAGGCTAGAAAATTTGTTAATTTATTTAAGGCATAAATAATTAGTTGTAATTTATTTAATTGTTATGTATTATTGTTTTAATGTATTATTTATGCATTCTTAGTTTTTAAATATTATTTAGGGTTGAGGATTGAAACCTTAGGTTTGTAAATTTGCTAGTTTATGTAAGGCTTAAGATACAATAAATGTACTTTATATTTGTAATTTTATTAATATTTACATAATGTATTGACACCATAGGTTAGATGGTATTTAATAATTTTACTTTATAATGTAGGATATAGGCAAAGTAGGAATGTTATGATATTAATTAAATATCTACGTTTAATTGAGGATAATAAATAAAAATGGAGGTTAGGAAATTATTTATTATTTATTGAAAAAATAATATGAAATTATATTGTGTAGTGTAATATGTCTTGAAAATAATACTTATGATAGGATAATATTATTGGTACATAATGAATAATATTGGGGAAAAATATTAAACAATTTTAAGATTTTGTTAGGGTAAAATAATTGTTATTTTACGTGAGGTTAGGTGATAAATTTTTATATATTGAAACAAATGTTGTTATATATTTAAGGTCAGGTTAGGTAATTTTGTATTTTAATTTAGGTTTCGAAACTGTATGTTAGACAATATTTCCGCTGAATTATGTAATATATTTAAATTTAAAGTGCTAGTTATGTTTGATAGTTTTTATTTTAATATTATTGTTAATGTTAATATATGTTATTCTTTTAAATTATCGCTAATATCATTTAATTATTCTTTTAAATAGATCTATGGAGCATGACGATGTAGCGTGATTGACCCTGGGCCCGAAGACCATACTCTTCTGACTTTACAGGAGAAACATATATCCACACATGTGAGGCTCTGCAAGTGCAGGATCGTGTAATTAATGTGCGACATGTTACGACACATAATCACGCTGATATTCCTAAGGAGATTCGGCCATGGCTGATGCAGGCTGATTTCTACCATATTACGCGCTTGCGCAACCATGAGGTTAGTATACTTTTATTGTATCACCTTGTATTATGGTATTGTGATTATAATATATTCATTGATGACATGATTTTTTTTCTTTCATATAGACCATTCACTTGTGTCAGCGCTTGTGGAGCAATGGCGCCCAAGGACACAGACATTTCATATGACCATGGGTGAGGTCACCATCACCCTAGAGGATGTACATTATCTACTAGGTTTGTCCACGGAGGGTGAGGTTGTGTCGGGGCGCCACAAACGACATCTATTTAGTTAGATGGTTAATGATTTCCTGAGAGTTGATCCACAGGCTAGTAAGGATTTGTCTGGAGGTTTGTTGGGTCTCCACTTTCTACTGAGAGGTTTTAGCATTATAGTGGCCACACTGCCACTGAGGTTGACAATATGAGATATACTCGCGCATTGATATTGCACATACTAGACAAGACTCTGTTTGTGGACACTATCTCCATCTTTGTGCTAGCAAGATATTTATTATATCTAGATGATTTCCAGCGGACAGGTACCTTTAGTTAGGGCTCTACAATTCTTGCTTTCTTGTATAAGGAGTTATGCAAGGTGACTGACAAGCGACGTTCTGAGATGGGTGGTTGTGCATTTTTATGCTTGCCTTGACACATGTCCTAGGGCTGACTGGTTAGGGCTGATATTTTGACCTCGTAATTCGCTGGCCCCTGTAGCGAATTACGTAGCCAACACAAACATGCCACATCAGCATACATAATTCGCTACACAATGTAGTGAATTATGGTGCGTGGCATTCCGGGAATTTCCACTTTTGGCATGGCAGTATGATAAATAATGTTGTGAATAGTGGAAAATGGTCAATGTTCCAAAGTTTACTAATTAAAAAATAACAAAATAATAATCATTTTAAGCATGTTAATATTAACACAACAAATGCAATGTAAAATAAATTAAAGTGATTAGTTGCAAGTTGAATCAGCCATTAAATTTGAATGTAACAATTATATATATATGGTTTATCGTTTCTCGAGTTGTTTGAGATAATTTTATCTCCGGATACTAAATCATAACTATACAAAGATGGATCAGTGATAATAAAGAAAGAGAGAGAAAATTGAATTATAACAATTCAAATATAAATTAATTAATTTAAAGAAAATAAATAAATAAAATGACGTAGTTTTGGAGTAGCCGGAGGTAAACTTATCTCAAGCTACTTGAGAAATATTTCTCTTTCTTTCTCTCTCTCTCTATATATATATATATATATATATATATATATATATATATATATATATATATATATATATATATATATAAAAGGGCCGATAATATAACCTTATATTATACGTTATGACATTTTTAGTCGTTTGGTGTGACCAACGTATAATATAAGCTTATACAGTAGAACCCCTTAATACATAAAAAAAGATGTATAACTTAATTAGGCCTAAGTATGTGGGATTAAGCTTGATAAGGGATTATGTATTAACTTTGCTGACAAGAGCAATTATTAAGAATTAATATATTATTTCAACATTAATATATTAAAATAAAAATTAATTTTTTAATATATTAATTTTTAAAATAATGGAGATTTTTTTTATAAAAATTAACATGTTTTTTGGACACACTAATTAATAGATTTTATTAAAATTAATATCATATTACATATTTGAAAGAATTATATAAATTCTTTATTAAAGGACATTTTTGTTAAAAATATTTATTTTTATCCTATCTAATAGTACATTACTAAATACTTGATGATATTATCTTATATAATATTATGCCAAACACTGAATCATATTAAAATTTAATCAAATCTTATACAATCCGATCTTATACTATTAAAATTTATACTATCAAGCTTTATCATATACACTGTAGCAAATATACCCTTATCAATTTCTAAGCACAACTTCATTAACAATTAGTGAATCAGTCCATATATTTATGGCTGAATAATAATCTGGACTCTATTCTTAAATACACTCATTTTTTTTATTTTTTTAATACAATAACTAGTATATGACCCGTGCGATGCACGGAGAAAAAAGATCGGTCAGTTTGTCGGAAAAAAAAATCGAGAAGCGATTGTGTAGCATTATACTCTAAAAAATATGTTTATCAGAGTTTGCCGAAGCCATTCATCCTTTCACAATGAAAAAATAATTATTTAGATGTAATTGATTTTCATATTTATACACAAAAAAAAGGGTTTTTATATTATTTTTTTATGTGTGTGACATATATTAGATGACGATTTGAAAAAGACTTGAGATAAAACATATAATGTGATAAGAAATGTTTATTAGCTTAAGTGCGTACATATCTATGATACATATATTTAATACGTCATATTTAATCTCAATAACATTAGTCTATATGCTTGTTCATTTTCTTTTATCCCAACAGAAAATCCATAGACCAGCAACACCAGACCGTAAAAAAAATGTTGGCGGGAGGTGTTGTTGGCTGTCGTTGGTTTATCATAGCACCAGTAATTATCCATATCACCTGAAACAGACAGAAATAACTTTGTTTAAACGTGTTTCGTGGCTTAGTGTGCCAGCATACAAAACATAGTTCGAGTAGACAAAAAGAGATATTCATAAAAAATGGAAAATGTTTTTCTCATGTTGCATGAGACAATTTGTCTAATGCAACGCACAAAAAAGTAGATAGGACCCACTAAAAAAAGGAGAGAGAAAGGAAAAAGTGGGTCCCACCCACTTTTTGTGTGTTGCATGACACAAATTGTCTCATGCAACATGAGAAAAATATTTTCCCATAAAAATACTTTGCATTGAAAATGAACAGTAGGATAATATCAAAAAACTGCAGAACATTCTTGGGTAATATTTGTTGTTAAAATGTCTGAAAAGTGTATGATTTCAGCATCTGCATCACAACCTGCACATTTTTCCCATCTACCATCCTCATTTCCATTACAGTTTATTGTTGACGGTGGATGTGAATGCTTCTCAACGGTGTATTTCTTAGAACGGCACCAAGAAAACTCTTGGATTGGCATCCTTCCCTTACGCAGCCTTATTAAATCTTCTAATTGGACACAATTCAAAATCGTAGAAGCTTGATTCGTCGTCATCCATAGAATTATCTTCCGCTATATGCCAATATGGTTTTTGTTCTGAAATCCATTCAATCGACCATAATGCAAATTTATCCAGTGAAGCATGTTTATAAACCAAATCATCTTGTACAACACGGAGGAAAAAAGATCAATTTTTTTGTCGTCCGTTGTGGTAGGTTAATCGCACTGCAAACCTTACACTTACAAAAAAAACTGTGTTGCTATCTTGTTCTATATTTCAGGTGAAAAAAATTACATCATTGACAAATAACTTCACAAATATCAACCATAAACAAAAATATGCAATCCAGAGTGATCAATATTATGCAAATTAAATATAGTTATCTACTCGATGAGTTATGTAAAAAATAAATACGCCATAGTCACATTTAGATTTTATATTTTATCTCAGAGATAGACTTTCATTTATTACAATTAGATTTAAAAAAGAATAATAAATAATTATTTTTTGCAAGGATTTGTGTCGTTTGTATTTGAAATTTTACAAATTTGTATTTATAAAATTTGAAATCAGATTTAGAAATTTAATCATAAAAGAAGAAGATGGAATTTAGATTTAATTATAAAAATATGTTGGTGGGCCGACCCTCCGGGCTGAGCCCAGTTTACCACCTCTAGCTATTAGCATGTAATAGATATTTATATTTATCCACACAAAAAGGCTCTTATAGTTGCGTCTAATTTTTATATTTTACTTCAGAGATGAACATTCACTTATTACAATTAGATTTACAAAATAATAAATAATTATTTTTTTGAAAGAATTTGTGTCGTTAATATTTGGAATTATATAAATTTGTATTTACAAAAATTGAAATCGGAATTAGGAATTTAATTATTAAAGAAGAATAGTAGAATTTTAACTTCATTATAAAAATGTGTCGGGCAGGCAGGAAGGCAGGCCCTCTGGGCCAAGCCCAGTTTGCAACCTTTAAATATCAGTATTTTATGTAAATAATTATTTTTTTGCAAGTATCTATGTCATTACTATTTTGAATTTTACAAATTTATATTTACAAAAATTAAAATCAAATTAAAGAATTTAATTATAACAGAAGAAGGATGAAATTTTAATTTACTTATAAAAATGTGTTGGTGGGCCGGCCTTCCGGGCCGAGTCCAGTTTGCCACCTCTAACTATTAGCATGTAATAGGTTTTTATGTTTACCACACAAAAAAAACTCTTATAGTTGCGTCTAGGTTTTTATATTTTATCTTAGAGATAGACTTTTATTTTTTACAATCAGATTTAAGAAATAATAATAAATAATTATTTTTTGCAAGGATTTGTGTCGTTAATATTTGGAATTTTATATAGCGACGCGTTGCATCGGGCCCCGGGTGTAGCGAAAAATGGGCTAGGGTCCTTGCCACAAGGCAAGGCGCTGCATCGGGCCCGGGGTGTAGTGAAAAGTGGGCTAGGGTCCTTGCCCCAAGGGAAGGCGCCAGGTCTTCACCCGGATTTGGTGAGAAGTATGTCAGGGTCCCAACACGCAGATGGGCGAGCGTGGCGGGCAAGCACAGCCTAGGGGTTAAGGATGAGATTGGGCAGCTGGAACATAGGAACCTTAACGAGTAAATTGAGGGAGTTGGCAGATGTTTTTGTTAGAAGGAAAATTAATATTGTTTGTTTGCAAGAAACTAAGTGGGCTGGAGAAAAGGCCAAGGAAATGGATGGAACTGGTTTCAAGTTATGGTACACAGGTACTAACAAGAGTCGAAATGGTGTTGGAATTATGATCGATAAAAGTTTCAGAGATAAAGTTGTGGACGTCAAAAGGAAAGGCGATTGGATTATTCTGGTTAAGCTTGTTGTGGGTGATTTAATCCTGAATATCCTCGGTGTGTATGCACCCCAAGTTGGATTGCAACCAACTGACAAAAGCCAATTTTGGGAAGACTTGGAGGAGGTTTTGAGGGGAATACCTCGAGGAGAGGAGAAGATTTTCTTAGGAGGAGATCTAAATGGTCATGTTGGTAAAAGCAAAGGAGGTTTTGATAGAATCCATGGAGGTTTTGGTTATGGGACGAGAAACGAGACTGGAGAAGATATCTTGAATGTTGCACTAGCCTACGATTTGATGTTAGTGAACACCTTTTTTCAAAAAAAGGAGTCACACCTAATCACTTATCATAGTGGCCAAAATCTTAGTCAGATTGATTTCTTTCTGGCTAGAAGAGAAGATAGAACTTCTTGTGTCGACTGTAAGGTCTACCCTGGAGAGTGTGTCGCTACGCAACATAAGCTGGTAGTCTTGGATGTTCGGTTCAACAAAGTACTTACAATGAAGAAGAGGGCTCAGAACCCAAGGATAAGGTGGTGGAAGCTTAAGGAGGGAAAAGAGAGAGAGTTCAATGAAAGAATGTTGCACGATGGACCTTGGGAGTTTGATGGAGAAGTAAATGCAATATGGAATGAGATGGCTAAGTGTATTCAAAATTTGGGAAGTAGGGTGTTGGGAGAAAGTAAAGGAAATGGATTTCATACAAAGGAAACATGGTGGTGGAATGGAGAGGTGCAAGAGACAATTAAACATAAGAAGGAGTGCTTTAGATCTTTGCATAAAAGTCCCAGTGAAGAGAACTTGCAAAAGTTTAGATTGGCGAGAAAAAATGCAAAGAAAGCAGTGCGAGAAGCTACGGGCAAGGTTTTCGATGAGTTGTATAAAAATCTTGGGAGAAAGGATGGTGAAAGAGGTATTTATAAACTTGCAAAGATAAGGGATAAGAAAAGTAAAGACCTCACCCAAGTTAGATGCATCAAGGATGAAAATCAAAAACTTCTGATGAGAGATGAAGATGTAAATGAAAGATGGTTGAACTACTTTAACAAGCTGTTTAATGGGGATGGAGATACAAGCGAGGTGGACTTGGAGGACGCGTACGATGATATGAATAGAAAATTTTTACGCAGAATTAATACACATGAAGTTAAGGAGGCTTTAAAGAGGATGAAGACTAATAAAGCCTTGGGGCCTGATGGTGTCCCTATTGAAGTGTGGAGAGGCCTAGGGGATGTGACAATAAAATGGTTGACCAATCTTTTCAATAAGACTCTCCTGACAAATAAGATGCCTGATGCTTGGAGGAAAAGTATGATTGTGCCTATCTACAAAAACAAGGGAGATATACAGAATTGTTCAAACTATAGAGGCTTTAAGCTAATGAGCCATACTATGAAGTTGTGGGAGAGGGTTATTGAACATCGCTTGAGGAGAGATACCAAGGTTTCTGTAAATCAATTTGGATTTATGCCAGGAAGATGTACCATGGAAGCCATTTTCTTGATGCGACAACTTATGTAAAGATACCGAGAAAAGAAGAAGGACTTGCATATGGTGTTCATAGACCTTGAGAAAGCATACGATAGGGTTCCAAGGAAAGTTTTATGGTGGGTTCTGGAGAAGAAAAAGATTTCATCAAAGTATGTAAAGGCAATCATGGGGCTACTAAATGTGTAAAAGCTTGTAACGGAACATCAAGTTATTTTCCTATCACGGTTGGTGTACACCAAGGGTCGGCTCTAAGTCCTTATCTTTTTGCCTTAGTTATGGATGAGCTAACAAAAGATATTCAAGAGAAAGCGCCATGGTGTATGCTTTTTGCAGACGATATTGTGCTTATTGATGATAGCAAGGAGGGTGTTAATAGAAAACTTGAATTGTGGCGAAGCACATTGGAATCCAAAGGATTCACATTAAGTCGAAGCAAGACTGAGTATCTGAAGTGTGAGTTTTCTCTGGTACGAGATGGGGACCAAGAGCCCGTGCATTTAATTGGTCAAGAGGTACCCAAAAAAGATGCTTTTAAATACTTGAGCTCCATTTTACAAAAAGGTGGAGAGATTGATGAGGATGTTAATCATAGAATCAGAGCAGGGTGGATGAAATGGCACAGTGCATCTGGGTTTTTGTGTGACCGCAAAATCCCCCTTAAGTTAAAAGGAAAATTCTATAAAACGGTACTAAGACCGGCAATGCTATATGGAGCGGAATGCTGGCCAGCACATAGGCAACATGAGCATAAGATGGGAGTAGCAGAGATGAGGATGTTAAGGTGGATGTGTGGTTACACAAAGATGGATAAGATAAGAAATTAAGATATTCGACGAAAGGTCGGAGTAGTACCGGTTGCCGAGAAGATGAGAGAACATAGATTGAGGTGGTTTGGGCACGTGATGAGAAGGCCCCTGGATGCTCCTGTAAGAACAGAAGTTTGTTACCAAGAGCTCAACACAAAAAGAGGCAGAAGTCGACCGAAACTTACTTGGGGGAAGGTAGTAAAACAAGATTTAATGGAGTGGGATATAGATTGGCGGATGGTATGTCTTAGAACGGAATGGAGAAAAGCTATAAGTATGGTGGAGGGTTAGACCTGTGGTTATTCCTATGTTCCAGATGGTCCTTTTTTAGTCCTTTTCCCCTTCATTTCCCCCACTTCTTCTTGTCCCTTTCTTTTCCACTTTTATTTATTTATATATATATATATATATTTATTATTATTTTTATTTTTGTTTTATTTTTTCAACAATTTTATATCTTTCATGTGGGTTCATCTACCACCGACCCCAATTAATTTGGGATAAAGGTGATGTTGATGTTGATGTATTTACAAAAATTGAAATCTGAATTAGGAATTTAATTATAAAAGAAGAATAGTGAAATTTTAATTTAATTATAAAAGATTTGTTGGTAGGCGGGGCGGGTAGGCTCTCTGGGCTAAACTTAGTTTGCAACCTTTAACTATCAGCATTTTATGTAAATAATTATTTTTTTGTAAGGATTTGTGTCAAAAATTAAAATCAAATTTAAGAATTTAATTATTAAAGAAGAAGGATGAGATTTTAATTTACTTATAAAAATGTGTTGGTGGGCCGGCCCGGAGGGCCGAGCCCAGTTTGCCACCTCTAACTACCAGCCACTATTTATACACAAAATAATTTTATTTTTTTACTAATTAAGTTCAATAGTGGGATATTAATAGGGTTAACAATTACTCATGCAAAAAAAATTAGTTATAATAATAAATATCATTAATAGACTTAGCCAATTTCAATGCATCAAGAATTGGTAGAATTAAAAATTTGATATAAAATTTCTAATTTAGAAACTTATTAAATAGAGAGAATTTAATACAGTTATCTCCCTATAAAAGATGTTAAATTATTTTCCCACCTATATCAACTTCAAATTTGAAATTTCAAAAAAAAAGTGGGATATAATGAACCCCACTAATTAATGCATAACTCTTTTGTTTGGTTCTTTTGGTTTTTCGATAAATATTTGGGAAAAACATTAAAAAAAATTTAAATAATGTTTAACAATTCTCATGTACAAAATAGAGAAAATTTAATACAGTTGTCTCCATCTAAAAGATATTAAATTCTTTTCCCACCTATATCAACTTCAAATTTCAAAATTTCAAAAAAAAGTGAGTTGTCTCCCTCTAAAAGATGTTAAATTTTTCCCCACCTATATCAACTTCAAATTTCGAAATTTCAAAAAGAAGTGGATATTAATGAACCTTTCTGCCACTAATTAATGCTGAACTCTTTTTTTTGGGTCTTTTGGTTTTTCGATAAATATGGAGAAAAAACATTAATTTTTTTTAAAATAAGGGTTAACAATTCCCATGTAGAAAATAGAGAAAATTTAATACAGTTGTCTCCCTCTAAAAGATGTTAAATTCTTTTCCCACCTATATCAACTTCAAATTTCAAAATTTCAAAAAAAAAGAATATTAATGAACCTGTCTGCCACTAATTAATGCTGAACTCTTTTCTTTGGGTCTTTTGGTTTTACGATAAATATGGGAAAAAACATTAAATTTTTTAAAATAAGGGTTAACAATTCCCATGTAGAAAATAGAGAAAATTTAATACAGTTGTCTCCCTTTAAAAGATGTTAAATTCTTTTCGCACCTATATCAACTTCAAATTTTGAAATTTCAAAAAAAAGTGAGTTGTCTCCTTCTAAAAGATGTTAAGTTCTTTTCCCACCTATATCAACTTCAAATTTTGAAATTTCAAAAAAAAAAAAGGGATATTAATGAACCTGTCTGCCACTAATTAATGCAGAATTCTTTTCTTTGGGTCTTTTGGTTTTTCGATAAATTTGGGGAAAAAACATTAATTTTTTTTTAAATAAGGGTAACCAATTCTCATGTGGAAAATAGAGGAAATTTAATACAGCTGTCTCACACTTAAATATGTTAAATTCTTTTCCCACCTATATCAACTTCAAAATTCGAAATTAAAAAAAAAAAGAATATTAATGAACCTCTCTGCTACTAATTATCGTTGAACCTTTTTCTTTGGCTCTTTTGATTTTTAGATAAATATGGAAAAAAACATTGAATGTTTTTTTTTTTTTATAAATGCATTCAATGTTTTTCAAAATAAAGGTTAACAATTCCCATTTTGAAAATAGTGAGAATTTAATACAGTTGTCTCCTAATGTTAAATTCTTTTCTCACCTATAACAACTTAAAATTTCGAATTTTAAAAAGAAGTGGGATATTAATGCACATGTCAGTCACTATGTAATGCTGAACACTTTTCGCATTAATTATTTAGTTTAAATATTTTAAATTTTGAATTAAATAAATTATTTTTCATTCTTCTGTTTTAAAATTCTATATATCGTATGGTTGTTTTTCATCATCTGTATTAAAATTCTATATCTTGTATAATTATTTTTCATTTTTCATTTTATCATTATGAGCATTGGCAACTCCTATTTTTTTTAGGATTCCTTTCATATTAGAATTAACAATTTCCCATTTTTATTCATTGAATTGGCAACTCATTATTAAAATTAGAATAAGAATTCCCTGAAATTTTCAACTTAATCAAGTTTACAATAGAAATTTCAAAAAATATCCCATATGATGCATTACTTGGATGAAATTGTTTGCAAGAAAATTCGGGATCTTAGTTTTTTTCTTTTTCATAAGTAATGGCAGAAATTGCATCAAGCATTTCTTTCTTCGGAGATTTGCCTCTTCTGGTCAATGAAGTTGATTTAGAACTTAGTATTGATGTGTTTGCTGGTTAAGAAATTGAGCCATGCTACCTCCATACTTACACAAAAAAGAATAACGTGATTTTTTGCACACATGAAAATCAACCCTTTTCTTATAGATTACTGACTATTCAAATCATACTCTTTTATTGTGTTAAACCTACTCTCTCCACTATATATATTATGCTTGTTATCTATGTATGCATCTGTATTACTCTAAGTAGAATTGGAATTCTGATATTATATTTCTGATTAAGAAAAAAGATGGCAAACAATGAGGATGGAGAGGAAAAGACCTCTCATGGGAATGAATGGGAGGTTGTATCTCTTACAGCATCAACATATGCAGCTGCTCCGGGTCCTAATGAAGTTGAGTTAAAGGACAATGACAGGGAAGATGTATATGCACAGGATGAAGCAGAAACATCGCAAGCGTTTCAAGAATTAGAAAAGCAGAAATTTTTTGATTAAGCGACTATTCTGGATTAAGCGACTATTCACTATTCAGCGTTTCAACAGCAACAACAAATGCAAAACCAGCGACTTTGTTTAAGCGACTATTCTGGATTATATTTTGTTTAATCGTGAGAGTGTTAGGAAGTTGTGAGAGAAAAGTGATTCTCCTTTTGTTCCCAGAATTAGAAAAGCAGAAAATTTTTGATTCTCTTTTTTGTTCTCTAGCATAAAAAAAAAGACCGGTTCATCCCGGGAACAAAAAAATAAACCGATTTTATCAAACGCAATTCTCATCCATTTTTATTCCCGGGAACAGAAATTGAAAAAAAACTCGAAGGTTGTCATGCACACCCTTTGTCTTTCCACCCAGACAGCATGAAAACCTGCCATTGGAACCTGAGTATAGTGAGATTCATGATCACATGCAGTACCGAAAACGGAAATATGAATTATGGATAATACCTAACTTTATTTAAAAGAAATAATAATAACACCTGATTATGATCTGCGTGATGTTGCTCTTTAATCATTTTTTGCTCAGCTGCCTGTGGATAATAACAGCATTATGAGCACATAGAAAAAGTATTAGAAGAAGCATAAGGAAAAGGATAAACAGAACAAACCCGTATATTTAAAAAAATGATGTTCTATTTATATACGACTTCTCTTGGGTTGCACATCAAATATTTTAAAAAAAAAAAATCAGCTTATACTAAACTTTTCACCTCCCAAAAAGCTTCAATAGATTGCTGCAGCTTCCATCAAGGTTCAATAAATTACTGCAGTATCTAACTTTCGCGGCTTCCAATAAAGAGATAGTGGAAATTTTAAATTTTAAATTTTAAGATTAAAAAATTCGCTGATTAAAATTTTAAATTTAAAAAATAATTTAAAAAATTACTATAACAAGAAATATTTCAAATTTCTTCAGGTGTGAACATAAACCTGAAATTAAAGGAGAACGTGACACGTCAAGCCAACAAATGGTTTTACTTTAGAATATATATATAAATGTCATTATTTTACAAAAAGTAAAATTTCACCTATAATAAAGAGTATGTTAGAAAACATGTGTCAAAATAATATGTTTGACGGTGTCATTCCATTTTATATAAAGTATTTGTATTTGAAAATTCTGTGCATTTAACAAAAGAAAAAACTACTCTCATATTGGAGAGTGATTTTTTTCTATATATCGATAAATTTCCATGTAACTCAATTTTTATTTTTTGTTTTTTATAATAAACTTAACCTATAATTGTGTCATGATATATGTCCAATTTTATAATATAAACGGTTTTTCCTCCTTTACGCTAACTAATTGTGAACGAAATAACTTGGTTAACAATGATCCTGTTACAGCAAAATCAAAAATTTGTCCTACTGATACATTGATATTTGTGCTTTATTTTTTTTTTCTTTAAAAAAAAAAAAACATGTGAGCCCATCCATTATTTTGTGTCAACAAGAAATATTTATGTTTTGCTGTAACATAACTCTTGTTTTACCCATAATTTTCAAGTCAAATTACAAAGTAACAATTAGCATTTTGAATGTACGAGAATCATTGGATAGAGGAGTCTTTACAATACCATGTACAATATGGATCAATTGTTGCATTATAGTGGGGACCAGAATCAAGCCCACGCCCGACACAATGTGCTGTCAGAGTTTTGCATTTATTGATAGGGTAAAGTGTCTGTTATTTTAAAGGATGTAAAGTTGTATCATTTTAAGAAAGAGAAAGAAATAAATAAAGAAGAAGAGAGAGTTGACAAAAGAAATAAAGATGTGAGTCTCACTTCTTTATGAAAGTGAAATGATATAAATTGTGTCATTTAAAATGATAAACACTTTTTCCTTATTGTTATCACTCTTATTGGTTTTCATTAAACTAAATTATTGTTTTCAAAACTTTATCATCAAATTTAATTTTCAAAATTTAAGTATTACCACATTAATTTTTTAATTGTTTTTGTTATCCAATAATTTTCATTTATATTCTTGCTTTTTTTTTATTTCTCTTCACATCCCAAAATCTTACTTTTTTTTTGGCAGAAATGTATATATATCCAAACTTTTCAAATGATAAATGTTTTTCCTATATTATGAAGCACTGAACACTTCAAAAACACTGACGTGTCGTGTCCAACACTTTCTGACACTCCAACACGCATTGTATAAACTTAAAAAATTATTGGAAATGCGAAAGAGAGAGAGAAAAGAGATGGGGAAAGGAGCTTTGCTCATGTTTTCATTGATGAAAAATAAAATGATACAATTGGTCCTTTATATATATGAATACATACACTAATATGCAACAAGGAAAGACTAACCAACTTAAAACAACCTAGCAAACTAACTGATACAGAAGCGCGCCAAAATATAACAAACTAATAACTACCTAACTGAAAAATAACAGAATAACAAACAGTCCAACAGAAAACTATCTATCATGATTTGTAGCTGCAATCTCTTCCATAACATCATCCTTTCCTTTCTCATTATGCTTCTGTAACACCCCCCCACAAGATGGACGCATGAGGTTGAAGAGACCAATCTTGGATATGATAAAATTGAAACGAGGACCAGCCAAAGGCTTAGTGAATATGTCAGCGAGCTGGGATGCAGAACTAACTGGAAGTAACCGAAGTAATCCTGAAACAATTTTCTCACGTGTCACATGGCAATCGATCTCGATATGCTTGGAACGCTCATGAAAGGTTGGATTATGAGCAAGATAAATTGCTGATCT
Source organism: Gastrolobium villosum (assembly GCA_032173675.1). Lineage (NCBI taxonomy): Eukaryota > Viridiplantae > Streptophyta > Magnoliopsida > Fabales > Fabaceae > Gastrolobium > Gastrolobium villosum. Next base: position 16,406 of record JAVKPL010006701.1, read on the forward strand.
GTTGTCACAGAAAACGGAAGCTGGTTTGGCCTATGGAATGCATAAATCTGTGAAGAGATATTGCAACCATTGTAATTCACATGAGAGACTCGCAAGTGCTCGGTACTCAACTTCGGAGGAAGAACGCGAAATGGTGCTTTGCTTCTTGGCTCTCCATGCTACCAAAGAAGAACCAATGAAAATACAATACCTTGAGATGGATTTTCGTGTGTCTGCGCAACATGCCCAATCGGCATCAGCGAAACCACTAACAAGAAGATCAGTTTTTGCTGAAAAGAATAATCCTGTTGTCGGATTCCCTTTCAAGTATTTCAAAATTCGGACAGCTGCTCCCATATGAGCATCAGTGGGACAGGAAACAAACTGAGACAATTGTTGAACGGCAAACATTATATCAGGACGTGTTGTGGTCAAATAAAGTAGACGACCAATCAACCGCCTGTATGGAGCTGCATCAGCAAGGATGGTTCATTATAACCGAGACAATTTGCATGATGAATCCATTGGAGTAGACACTGATTTAGCAGCTAATAACCCAGCATCAGATATAAGTTCAAGGGTGTATTTCCGTTGATTGACAACAATTCCTGCTTTGGATCGTGCCACCTCTAAGCCGAGAAAGTATCTCAAGTTTCCTAAGTCCTTTATTTTGAATCTGCTATCAAGGTAGGACTTCACTCGATTGATTTGCTCAAGACAATCACCCGAAAGAACTATGTCATCAACATAAATCAAGAGTATAGTGAAGCTTGAAGAAGTGTGTCGAACAAAAATAGAATGATCAGAATTGGTCTGTGTATAACTCAACAACACCAAGGCTGATGAAAGTTTGGCATACCATTGTCGACTTGCCTGCTTTAAACCATATAAGGACTTGTGAAGCTTGCATATAAGACTAGAATGAGAAGTTTGTAAGCCAGGAGGAACTTCCATATAAACCTCCTCATTAAGATCTCCATGGAGGAAAGCATTGTTTACATCAAGTTGAGCAAGATGCCAACCTTTCACTGCAGCAATAGAAAGAAGAGTTCTAACCGAGTTAAGCTTTGCAACCGGTGAGAACGTATCAAAGTAATCAACCCCTTCTTGCTGCGTGAACCCTTTGGCCACAAGCCTAGCCTTGTAGCGTTCAATGGTGCCATCAGAATGAAACTTGATTTTATAAACCCACTTACAACCAATGGGTTGTTTATTGGGAGGTAGCTCAACAAGGGACCACGTCTTGTTATGATCCAAGGCAGTAAGTTCAACCTGCATTGCATCTTGCCATTCTTTGTGTACAACAGCTTGTGAATAAGTGTGTGGTTCAATATGAGTGGATGAAGTCAAGCAAAATTTTTTATAAGGAGGACAACTGTAACAGCTCGTGTTAACCCAGATTGTTAACACACTATCGTATTAAGCCACGCTTAATTAAAATGCGGAATAACTTTTTCTTTAATTCAATTATGACGTCATTAAACTTAACCAACTTGATTACTTAGTCAATTTCATAAAACACTGCCTGTATGTAAATTGCAAGACAACTAACTGAATACCTCGTACATAAATATAATGTGAGTATCTAAAACCACAGGACTACAACACGCAGTCTGGGTCAAAATCCTGATACTTTAATTACAATCATTAAATGAAAAGACAGTAGTCAAACCATGTGGCATGGACAAACCCCATGCTCACCAAATAAGGCAACAATGCCCACAAACAGTCTCAACATGATAACATAAATAAAGCGGAAAACATAACATAACAGCAGTCAATCCAGCAGAACAGCATATCATACTATCAACTCAGCTCGGGCCTCCTGCCACCTGAGCCCTCAACATTACCTGATCCTGAAATAAGCGTCCCCAAACGTGGGGTGAGATCTCTAAACAAGAAATCTCAGTAAGACAAGGGGTCCTCAAGGATCTTCCACCCCAAGCTCACTTGCATGCGTAATATAAGTTCAAAAACAGTATTTACAATATAAGTTCCAAAACTATGCGATGCAGCAGATAATCATGCCATGTGTGTTTATCAAATCTACTGGCCAGAGAAATGCAGGAATACGTCTAAACCCACATGAGTACAAGGAACACCGCTTGCACCTCACCCACAGCCTCACCATCTTGTATGTACCACATACTCGGGCTTACCGTATAGGTGGACACCACATGCATATCATAAAAGCACATTGCATATAAAAGCTCAACAGCATTTCCAAAACATCAAAGCATGTAACACAGCATGCATAAACCACATCCCCATGGGACATGGTGGAACCACAAAATGGCTAAACCGAGGACACGAAAGCTTACCTTGCAAGCTAGCTATCCAAGCCAAGAGTCCAACCACTCTTACGTCCAAACACAGCAGTATCACAATCTGATATGGACCAATAATACATCAATATTTATGCATCACAAGCATACAACTTAAAGACTACGCCTTTCCTTTACGTTTTACGTCTTAAGGCTTCCAACAAAGCCATAAGCCCTTACTCATATGATTCTGACTTAGTTCATTAATTACAGAAGTTCAACTTCCTTAATCTAGGGTCCACAAACACCCAATAGCTTACTGTTCACACAGCACGGCTACTGTTCTGTGAAATCCCAGGATATCCATATTCGGATGTGGGATCTGGGTATCCGGATATGGTATATCCGGATATGGCCAGTGTGATATCCGGATATGGCAGCCTGGTCCTGGACCGGTGTGTACAGCGGGGACGCTGTATTCCCAGTGGGGGAGGATGTAAAGTCCCACATCGGTTGGAGAGGGGAACGAAGCATGCCATATATATGGGTGTGGATACCTTTCCTAGTGGAGGCCTCTTGGGGGTAACCCCAGAACGTAAAACCGTGAGTCCCGGAAGGGGGGCAAAGCGGACAATATCTGCTATAGGGATTGAGGCTGTTACAAATGGTATCAGAGCCTGGTCCTGGACCGGTGTGTACAGCGGGGACGCTGTATTCCCAGTGGGGGAGGATGTAAAGTCCCACATCGGTTGGAGAGGGGAACGAAGCATGCCATATATATGAGTGTGGATACCTTTCCTAGTGGAGGCCTTTTGGGGGTAACCCCAGAACGTAAAACCGTGAGTCCCGGAAGGGGGGCAAAGCGGACAATATCTGCTATAGGGATTGAGGCTGTTACAAATGGTATCAGAGCCTGGTCCTGGACCGGTGTGTACAGCGGGGACGCTGTATTCCCAGTGGGGGAGGATGTAAAGTCCCACATCGGTTGGAGAGGGGAACGAAGCATGCCATATATATGGGTGTGGATACCTTTCCTAGTGGAGGCCTTTTGGGGGTAACCCCAGAACGTAAAACCGTGAGTCCCGGAAGGGGGGCAAAGCAGACAATATCTGCTATAGGGATTGAGGCTGTTACAAATGGTATCAGAGCCTGGTCCTGGACCGGTGTGTACAGTGGGGACGCTGTATTCCCAGTGGGGGAGGATGTAAAGTCCCACATCGGTTGGAGAGGGGAACGAAGCATGCCATATATATGGGTGTGGATACCTTTCCTAGTGGAGGCCTTTTGGGGGTAACCCCAGAACGTAAAATCGTGAGTCCCGGAAGGAAGGCAAAGCGGACAATATCTGCTATAGGGATTGAGGCTGTTACAACAACAAGATGCATAAGAAATTGAATCAGATAAGGGATAGAGAGGAGTACCTGGAGAAGGATTAGTATGACTGATAGCAGAAAGTCCATGGTGATAATCAATGAGGTAGCTAGGAAGGCCACGAATTCGGGTAGAACGACGAAGAGGTGGATGAGGTTGGATAGGAGGAGACTGAGTGATTTGAGATGGTGGAGAAACAACTGCAGACTCAATCGGGGCAGGACTAAGGGTGTTGGTTGAGGGAGAGTTGGTGAGAGTAGAAGGAGCAGTGGTTGAGGGATTGGACAAAGGAAAAATCAGATCATAAAAATCAGTAGAAATGTTGTAATCAGGTGATATGACAGGAGAATCAGGATGGGAAGTATGTTTAAAGGGGAAATTATTTTCATAAAATGTCACATTTCGTGAAATCAGGAATGCATGGGAGACCAAATCATATACCAAATATCCTTTCGTTCCATCCTTATATCCAACAAAAACACCTTTGTTGGCACGAGGAGAAAATTTTGTGCGATGAGATGAGTTGGTAGAAACATAAGAAAGGCATCCAAACACACGTAAATGATCTAAGGTGGGAAGTTGGCCATATAATTTTTCATATGGAGTGACATTGCTTAGCAGTGGAGTGCAGACACGATTAATAAGGTGAACAGCATGATTAACAGCATATGACCAGAAATTAAGGGGAAGAGATGCCTGAAACATTAAGGATCGTGCTACATTAAGTAAATGCTGGTGCTTTCGTTCCACAATAGCATTTTGTTGTGGTGTTTCCACACAACTTGTTTGATGTATTATTCCTTTTGAATTAAAGAAATCAGCCATTAAAAATTCCTTTCCATTATCACTCCTTAACACTTTAATTGAAGTTCCAAACTGGTTTTCAACAAAGGAATCAAAATGATGAATATGATTTCGTGTTTCACCTTTATGTTTCATCAAAACTATCCAAGTGAATCGTGAAAAATCATCCACCAATGTCAAGAAATATTTGTGACCATGAATGGATGGTATATGAAAAGGTCCCCATATATCAGCATGCAAGATTTCAAAAGTATGACTTGTGACAGAGGTGCTGGAAGGAAAGGATAACTTCCTTTGCTTAGCAAAATGGCAAGATTCACAAGGTTGTATATATTTGGAACAAGAAATCAAAGGAAAATGATAGGACATAGTTTGTAAAATGTTGTCTGACACATGGCCTAATCTTCTATGCCATAAAACAGATTCACTAAGGGAAGTATCTAATACAGTGGATGCATTATTGCTATGATGAAGACCAGAATCAAATTGTAAAGTCTTGTTCCTTGAAAAACCATCCTCATTTATTATCACATAGAGACCTTGCTGCTGTCTAGCTATACCAATCATCTCCTGGGAGGGATTCTGTGAAATAAGACACAAAGAATCACGAAAAATTAGATGACACTTAAGGGTCTGGATTAGCTTGGAAACAGATACTAAGTTCACATAGAATTCTGGAACAAACAAAACACCTGTTAGTGTAAGGTTAGGTAGCAATCGAACAGTGCCAGAAAAATGGCACATAACATGTGTTGCATTAGGAAGCATGACAGATATAGGTTCAATTTTACGAAGAGAACAGAAAAATAAAGGCTCATGAGATATATGGTCAATTGCACCAGTATCTATTATCCATTTAGTGTGGAAATTACCTGAAGCATCCGTGTGAGTGTTTGAAATGTGTGTGATATTCACAGCATGATTAGAAGCATTGGATGCAGGTTGAGCTACTGCATTAGAATTATGAGAATTATGCAGAAGAGAAACCAAGTGTTGATATTGCTCTTGGGAAAAGGTGCCATGGTTCATCTCATTTTTGGTGTGCATACCAGATTGAGCATTGTTGCCTACATTTTCCTGAACAACAGTGTTGGCACTAGACTGAGCAGTTCTGGTACGATATCCAGGAGGATATCCATGAAGTTGGTAGCAGGTCTCAGTGGTGTGATTCACTCTACCACAATGAGTATAAAGACGATTTCCTCTTCCTCCTCCATACCTGCCACGTCCTCTACCATTTCTTCCTGAATTATTGTAACTGTTGAAATTTCTGCGAGCATCATTTTCATTGAAATTGCTGCTGCCATGAGTATCATTACTAGCAGTATTATTACTATTATTGTAAGCAACAAATGGCTGTAGATTACTTCCATTGCTTCCTCCATTATCGGTACCAAACTGTCTCTCTTGTTGTGAGACCATAGAAAAGGCACGATTAACATTTGGTAATGGATCAATTAACATGATCTGAGATCTAACCGCTGCATATTGATCGTTTAATCCTTTTAAAAACCGAATCATGTGATCTCTGTCACGATATGCACGCATCCGACCAAAAGCACCACAAGTGCATGGAGGAAAACAGGTACAAGCAGGTAATGGCTTCAAATTCTCGAGTTCATCACACATAGTTTTGAGTTCAGTGTAAAATTCTGACACACTGCGATCTCCTTGATGAAGTTTGTAGATCTCCTCCTGTAAATCTGAGATTCTGAACACATCAGACTGAGAAAAGCGTTCTTGTAGATCTAGCCATACATCACGTGCTTTTTCAATCCAGATTATGGACCTTGAAATAGATTCAGATATGGAACGATGAATCCAGGTAATCACCATAGTATTGCATCATTGCCACTGAGAGAAACTTGGATCACTTTGTGGCGGAGTGATGATAGTTCCATCAATGAATCCAACCTTGTTCTTGGACAGAAGCGCCACAGTCATCGAGCGAGCCCAAGTATGATAATTGCTTCCTGTTAGTGGTGGATTTACCAGGATCAATGATGGATTTTTGCTTGGATGAAGAAAAAGCGGATTTGAAGGATTGGTGTTAAAATCCATACCAGGATTCTCAGGATCCATGGCAGAGAACAAGAGGAAAAATAAAAGAACAATGAAGGCTGAGTACTAGAACTCTATGAGAGCTTTGATACCATATTGGAAATGCGAAAGAGAGAGAGAAAAGAGATGGGGAAAGGAGCTTTGCTCATGTTTTCATTGATGAAAAATAAAATGATACAATTGGTCCTTTATATATATGAATACATACACTAATATGCAACAAGGAAAGACTAACCAACTTAAAACAACCTAGCAAACTAACTGATACAGAAGCGCGCCAAAATATAACAAACTAATAACTACCTAACTGAAAAATAACAGAATAACAAACAGTCCAACAGAAAACTATCTATCATGATTTGTAGCTGCAATCTCTTCCATAACATCATCCTTTCCTTTCTCATTATGCTTCTGTAACAAAAATAGTTCAAAGGTTGCATTGTGTTGCGTTTTTAGTTCCAACTATTAAATTCGTTGGATTACGATTACCATTTTATTGAGTTTAATATAAATATTTGGGATATCTTATGTTTCTTTGCAAAATTAATCGCTATTTTAAAGTTAACTTTATTTTTTTTTAAATTATTGAATATAAAATATAATATACACTACATAAATAAAAAATATTATTTAATATCAAAACATGTCCTAACGTGTCAAAATTTAACATTTGTTATAATTAACGTGTCGGAGTATCATGTCGTGTCATGTCACGTGTCAGTATCGGTGCTACATAGTTCCTATATAGTGCTCAACTAAAAGAAAATATTTATTTACCTTTCTTATTCAAACTTATATTTAGAAACATAAATCCATTAATCCAAAGAAAAACAAAAAGTGTACGTCAAATCCCTCGTCATCATGTCATGCAGGACATGAATTTCACATTTATTGTCAACGAAAATCATAAATGTTAATTATTCAAAGTTCACTGGACCCATGGCCAACAATGCTAAGCTGGCAAAGACCAAGTTCTATGCGGTGGAGGTGAAGTTGAAGTTTCCACACGTAGTTCGGCTTCCCAAGAGCAAAGAGCTGAACCCCAATCTAGATTTCGCCAAATCGAATTGGACAAGATTGTCCTCCAGCTGATACCCACCAATCACTACCGAGGTTCTTGGTTTCTCACCACCTTTCACAAACCCAAGGCACAGAGTTTTATCGTTCACCTCCACCATCGAGTTCGCTCCAAAAATCCTCCAAATCACATTCTTGTTCTGCAGAACAAGCTCAATGGTTGGCACCGCCGCACCCAGCCGAGTTGCTCCGACATTCTCACTTCCGAAGCACACTTCGAACGGCGCCACGGGACCCACCCTCGTGATGTTTCTAGAAGCAGAAGCATTGATAAAAGCCTCCGTCACAGCTTTGAATATCGAGGCCTCTAAAACCGTGTAAGGATTCACCGTGCTAATCTTGGTTCCACCAACGCCGTTACCGTCTATGGATAACAAACTCGTGTTAATTGGAACCGTCTTTTCATCGATCATGATGGATTTCACACCAATGAAATACTCAGCTGAAGGCTCTCCCTGATTGAAAGCAGAGGATGTGCTTACTGGGTTGATGAAGAGTGGTGTGAAGGTGAGTAACTGGGAAGCATTAACGTTAGGAAGGAAAAAGTAAGGGCTATCTCCGAAGAAAACGACGCCGTTTGAAGCGGTGGAAGATGAGAGACAAATAGCGAATTTTCTTTGGAAGCTAAAAGCAGAAGCAAACTGAGATGGAAAAGCGATTCTCGTTCTGCCGAGTCCGGCCATCCCTGAGACTCCATTCGCAAGCCCTTTTAATAACGAAGTTGGTGCGCAGGAAAATAGGAAGCGTGAAACGGTGACGTTTCGTCCCGGGTTGAATCCGTTGGTGGATTGGACGGACACGACGTCTTCGGCGAGTTCGCCGCCGGTGGCGGTGTGTGTGACGGTGTTGTCCGGCGTGAGACCGCAGGTGTTGTTGTTGCAGCCCGGCCTGGGTGCTGAGAAGCAATCGCCGCAGCCGTTAGCTCCGGCGAGTGAGCACTGGGCGGAGCGGCACCTTGCGGGGCGGTATGTGGAGGAGGTGTAGTTGTGTTCACAATCGACCCAGAGAAACCGGCCACCGAGATCTACGACGAGTTTCACTGGGACGAGTGGGGTTCTTTGGTTAATTTGAGTGACGTATTGAAGCGTGGTGGCATCTTTTGTAACTGGGACAATGAGGGCTTTAGGCCTGAAAGATTGTTGAGCAAAAGTTGGTGCAATAAAGAATAGGAGGAGGAGGATAACGAAGAGATGTTGAAAGATGGAATTATCCATTGCTATGAGAAGTGTTGTGTATGGATCGAAACTAGAAAGAAACTTGAAGGGACTAAGGGAGAGGCACATATATTATATAGGGAAATATTTATTATGTTACATGACACGCTTAATTATTTCGTTCTCCCTTTCATAATACTAATCTTTTACGCTGTTATTTTTTTTCTTTTCTAATTTTATCCTCTCATTTATACTAAGGAATCACCCAAAGAATGGTGGTACCCATTCATAATAAATTATCTCATTATATAGATATAAGAGGGGTTTTCATTTTCTCCTTTAACATAACACAACAAACTTTCCTACACACACAACATTCTGTGGGGCCCACACATTTTAAAACAAAAGAAAAAAGAAAAAAATATGGCACACAAAATGAATCTCTATAACATTACACAATCACTTTTCTTACAACATAATAAACATAAAACTCATTTAAGAGTGGTAAAAAGGAGAGACTATCTAGTGGGACGGGACCATGGTGGTCCCCTCCTAAAATAAAAAAAAAATTAGGGATTGAGAAGGAAAAAACTAAAAAGGAGAGGTAAAAGTGGAAGAAAAGTTTCTATTTATGGAAAAGAACCACCGAATAAATGATAGGATGAGAGCATAATAAATTTTGGATTTTTTAAGAGTTATGTTGTAGGAAAAGTGATTCTGTTATGTTATAGAGATTCATTTTGCGTGCCGGGTTTTTTTTTGCTGTGAGTCCCACAAAATATTATGTATGTAGGGAAATTTATCTGGTTATGATCATGTTAAATGATAGATGATAAATTCATAAATTTTTTCGGTAAAAAGAGTGGTGCGGCACGTCGTCAAAGACAACTCATATGTTAACGTCGTCAAATAAGACTGCAATGATGTGAGCTAAATTTCTTGTTTAGTTCAGCCATGAATTGTTTTTTGTTTTGCAATAAATTTGGAATTCTTGCACAATATGTAAAATCCACCTGGATGAAGGTCGCGGTTTCGACATCGTATCTAGTTAGATTGATCTAGAAAAGAGTAGCGTACTCCGGTTTTGAATTCTAATATTGACTTTGAGACATATCTTAGTCTTAATCTTATCCTTTCGTAAATTATAATATATTAGTTAACGTGTTCAATAATATATTGTTTCCTTATGTTTACGTATAATTTTCCTCTGCATTATTCGGACTCTCACGGAGATATTGATTACGGTTTGTACAAAACAGAACTCAACGTATTGTGTTATGAGTGTGGGCTCACTAATGAAGAGGAAGAAACCAAGTGTATAGGGATATGGACCTGAACTAGAAATCATTGGACCATTAACCAAATCCAAATAATAGATGGTATAGGAGAAATAAGGTTAAATCAAAAGGACGAGGGATGTGTAACAAAAACGAGTGCTTGCAGTGTGACTAAGAAAGTTGTTATAGTCATTCTGCTCGGGTACTCATTTATTGGATATTGGTCGGAATATATATAGATATATAAAAATATATAAATATGAACATATAAATTCAATTATATTTTTCATATCTAAAATGAATTAAACAAGGTTCATTAAATAAGCTCAAAAACATGAAGCATAAATAAATAAAAATAATGCTATTAATATGTCAATTTAAATTGCAACTCAAAATCCCGATAAACATACACCTTAATGACATTGAACTCATATTTTTCAAATTCAATTACTTTAAAATAACATATGTCAGATTCTGTTAATTTATTATTCTGCAAATTGCTTCAATTTTGGCAACTGAAATTTGAGGTCATTGTAGAAGAGCATACTAGCAAATAAAATTACAAAAAGTTTTTAAAATGAGTTTTACATTTTCTTTTATAAGATGAAACAATTTTGGTTGTTTGATTTTTTATTTTTTTTTTAAAATACATAACCCGACCGGGTCAACGGGTCATCGGTTTTGACTGGGTTTGGCCGATTTTCTTCGGATTTTGATCGGATTTGTGAATGACCGGTCCAATGCTTGACCTGAATATATCCGATGATCGGGTAGCCGGGTTCTACAACAGTGGTTATAGTTGATATGTAATAGTTGTGTATTTCTGTTATGTGTGTGAGTGTTATTTTTTTTTTGGTGAAAGAAAGGGCTTAACTAGGGCTGGCAATACGGGTCAGCCCGCTCCGACCCGTTTTGACAAAATAGGTTGAATTGAGCAACCCGGCCCGTTTTATGAGTGGGTTGGCGGGTTACGGGCCAGCCCGCCTAAAATAAAAAATATATAAAAATATAAAAATTAAATACAAAAAATTAAATTCTGCATAAAAACACATAATTTTTTTTTGCATAAAAGCATATAAAAATCTGCATAAAATCCTAATGTGC
>JAVKPL010006702.1:0-27844 GCA_032173675.1 Gastrolobium villosum
TTGTCTGTGTGTAAATCTTTGGGGATAACTGATTTGAAACCCACTTTGGCATCTCTTCAACTTGCTGATAAGTCTGTAAGAAAGCCTAGTGGAATAATAGAAGATGTTCTTGTGAAGGTAGACAAGTTCATCTTCCCTGCTGATTTTGTAGTGTTGGATATGGAAGGAGGAGCTGAAATGCCACTTTTGCTGGGTAGACCTTTCTTAGCTACATCTCGTGCACTGATTGATGTGGAAAGCGGGAAGCTAGAGCTAAGAATGAATGATGAAACCGTTACTATCCATGTCTTTGATTCTTTAAAACAGTCTTCTCACAAAGACGATTGTTTTAATCTTGAAGTTGTAAAGGAAGAACAAGATGTAGCGGTTGAGCTTCCTAAAAATCTCAAAAATGAGGACAAAGAAGATGGAACCCCAAAAGTGGAAATGAAGGATCTTCCTCAAAATTTAAAAGATGATGTCAAAGAGGTAAGTACGCTTCAAAAGCGGCATAATCCTACAAAGAAGAAGACAAGGAGAAAAGAAGTGGTGAGATTCTTTGATACAAGTTGGAAGAGATACCGGGAGCTGAAATTTGACAAGAGACACCGAGACTCTATCTTTCGAAAAAATCAAAGTTTCAAAGAGTTCTTAACTTGGATCCATGGTTTGCATCAAATCTGGGAATGGTGGTCCCATACACCAAGGCAACCAGTACCACCAGACCCTTCATTTGCTGAGTCATCCCACACTGCTGAGGGGGATGACATGGAGGGCTGATCTTATCTCCTTGCTGATGGAGATATTGTATATTAGTTTATTTTTCCGTTTCGTATTTTTAAGTTATTTTGTGTTGGTATATTTTTCTCTGATGTTTTAATGTGTGCATTATAGTTTCTTCTATATGCCACTATTTGTTCTATTGTGCAGGATTTTCTTCCTTCTTGGGGTTTAATTATTGCTGAGGACAGCAATGCTCTAAATCTGGGAATGGTTGGCTTGCACCTTAGAACTGCAATTCTTTTATCAGGGGAGATATTCTAACTCTTTTAATTTTCTTAGTTATTTTGTGTGCTATAAAAAGAAAAAAAAGAAAAGAAGAAGAAAGTGTGTTATCCCAGGTTTAAATGTGCTCATCTTGTTAATGTATATGATTGAATTTTAAGAAATATATTGTATGACTTTCTGGCATAACATTGCATAGGCATAATTGGATTGCATGATTGCTCGTTTGTCTGAGTTAAGATTGTGAATTCTGATAATGTCTGAAGTCAATTTTCTTGAGTCTGCATTGATACCATAGCTGTGAGGTTTTGAGCCTAAACACTGAAACTTTTGTTGAGAGGCCTCACTGTTGTAATACTCTAGAACTTGATTTGTTTCTCTATTATGCATGCATTGATTGATATGATAAAGGCATTTTGTTCTTATTTGCTATTGGCCAAAATAACCCACCTGTATGAGATTTTCCCTTGCTAGCCCTTTGAGCCTGAACTTAATTCTTGATAAATGACCTGTGGCCTGATTGATGGCTTAGCCTATATTCATTTTTCGTGACTTACCTTGATTGAGATTGAATCATTGAATGTGTTGAAAATAAAATAAACAAATTGAGGTAAGCCCCACAATGGTCAAGTAATTAAGGGATGAAAAAAAAAAGTCATCTATGCCAAAAAAAAAAAAAAAAAAAAAAAGAAGAGAGAAAGGGCAAAATAAAAAAGAGAAAAAGAAAAGAAAGCAAGAAAAAGGAAAAGAGTAAAAGGTGGTTAAAAGGAATTAATTCCCGAAATTCTGTGGGAATGTTAGTGGAGCAAAACAATTGATTGAATCTGTTAAAAGTGAAATAATATCAGTTTTCAATCTCTTGGTTGTTTGAGCTACTATCCAAATTTTCCTACCTATTACCCCGGCCAAGTTACAACCTGTGAAGTCCTTTTGATCAATTGATGCATGTGTTTGATTTTTCAATTTTAAGAATTTTTGAGAATATAATCAAGCATATGGTAGTGTTATAGCTTTGAGTAATTGAGTGCTCATGATACCCTTAAACACTGAGTGTTGAGTGAACATTATTTATCTGTGTGAGGGGTGATCAATGTAGACTTGTATATTTAAGAAGCTGATGGCATTATTGGAAGTTCATGATATTGAGTCAGGCATGCATGGCATATTGTATCTGATAGTGTCTATGATTGTTATGTTGGATTAAGTGAATATTTCTTGGATTAAGTCTTTTACATTGCTGGGGACAGCAACGTTTAAATCTGGGAATGGTTTGATGTGTCTCTGGCAAGTGTGATTTTTCTGTGTTAAAATTGACAAGAATTGAGTCATAAGAGAGCAATTTAAATACATATTTGCTAATTATGTTGATTCTTTGTATGTCAATAATATGCACATTTTAGTTGTGTTTTTACAGGAAAAAGAAGTGAAATTTTGAATTCAAAATTTGAATTCAAAATTTGAATTCAAAACTGGTTTTAATTAAATTCTTACGTTACGTAATAAGTTTTAATTTAATTCTTCAGTTACGTAATAAGTTTTAATTAAATCTTCAGTTATACGTTTCACGACATTTTCGGGAAAGAATTATTGTGCTGTGCGAAGAAAAAAAGTCTTGTAAATAGAAATCTTCACAAAACCCGAAGGTGGAACTCAGAAATTGGGAGGCAGATCTAGACACTTTGAGAGGAACATCACAAGGATCAGCATTTAAAGCTCATTACATCACATTTCAAACTATCCTCAATTAGCGCTGAAGCAATTAAGGAAAGAATCTGCAATCAAAGCGCTGAGTCAAAGCACAGCTGGCACTGCAGCAAATAAAGATAGGATGCATTGTCAGCATTACATCACGCTGAAGTGTCATCCTTATCTATACACGCAACATCACATGGAACACGCCCAGAAACTCAAGTATAAAAAGGGTGGTCCTCCACCAGTCCAAGGATTCAGATCTGGACCGGGGGAAGAAAGAGGCAGCTGTGGAGTTCTTCGCGTTCTTCGTTCTTCATCTTCTTCTTCTTTTTCTTTCTATTTTATTTTTAGTTTATGTTGAATTTTAGATCAGCGATCAGTATGTTGATCGGCTAGATCATTTTTATTGTAGTCAGGGTCACGATCCATATGTGAACCCTTGATATGAAGGATTGGTTTATGTTTTTTAATTTATATAATTATCTTTATCATTACTCTGTGCGAATTTGATATTCCCTTTGTTAGAATTGATCGATCTAATAGTTGGGGATATTCTGAGGATCAAAACCCTAGATAGGAATATTGGGGTTTTGATCTCGAAAGGGGGTAAGATAACAATCTGTATGCGTGCTAGGAATAGACGTGTATACGATTGCAGATGCTTAAATTATCACGCCCATTGCTTGATCCCTTGAGAAACATTGCAAGGAATTGGGGTTTCTCATGGGATTAAAGGGTTAACCTTGCAAGGAATTGAGGGTTAACTATTAACTCTTTTTTAGAGGATAATTTATCTGAGTGATTATATAAATAATTAGTGTAAATCAATCCGGAGTAAAAAGCGGGGATCATTTGGTGAATGAACCCTGGCTACAATGTTTTTCTCATCTTCTTTACAAATCAATTTTCAATTTTATTGTTGTATTTCTCAAAATAAAAATACAAAAATAAGTCTTTTATTTTCAAAATTCAATTTCCATCAAATTGACAATATTTGTCAAAAACCCTATTTGAAATCTTCCATTCCTTAAGAGAAAATTTATTTGATATTCGATCCCAATCCCTGTGGAGACGAACTTTTCTTATCACTTTATTACTTGTGCGATCGGTATACTTGCCGGAGAGCATCAGTTTCCCTAATAGCTTGCTCAACTTCCACTTTATCAGTTTGACCTTCATTAAGCCTAGACAAGTGATCAGCCACTTGATTTTCATTCCCTTTCCTATCTTTAATCTCCATATCAAACTCTTGAAGGACAAGGACCCACCTAATTAATCTAGGTTTGGAATCTTTCTTTTCCACCAAATACTTTATGGTAGAATGGTCAGTATACACAGTGACCTTGGTGCCTACCAAATAAGACCTAAATTTGTCAAAGGCAAACACCACAACTAATAATTCCTTTTTAGTTACAGTATAATTCAATTGGGCTCCATTTAAGGTACGGCTGGCATAATAAATAGAGTGAAAAAATCTATTTTTCCTTTGTCCTAAAACAGCTCCTACTGCCCAGTCACTTGCATCACACATTAACTCAAAAGCCAGTGACCAGTCAGGAGCTATGATGACGGGAGCAGAAATCAATTTATGTTTTAGCTCCTCGAAGGCTTTTAAACAAGCCTCGTCAAAATGGAAAGGAATGTTGATTTCCAATAAATGACTAAGAGGCTTAGAAATTTTTGAAAAATCTTTGATGAACCTCCTATAAAATCCAGCACGTCCAAGGAAAGACCTTATCCCCTTTATGTTAACAGGGGGTGGCAATTTCTCAATTTGGTCTATTTTGGCTTTATCAACCTCTAATCCAGCTTTGGAGACCCTATGTCCTAACACAATGCCTTCTTTTACCATAAAATGACACTTTTCCCAATTTAAGACAAGATTTGTCTCTTCACATCTCTCAAGAACTTTTCCCAAATTGACAAGGCACTCCTCATAAGAATCCCCAAATACACTGAAATCATCCATGAAGACTTCTACAAACTGTTCTATCATATCAGTAAAAATGGCCATCATGCACCTTTGAAAGGTGGCTGGTGCATTGCACAGCCCAAAGGGCATTCTCCTAAAGGCAAAGATGCCATAGGGACAGGTAAAGGTAGTCTTTGGCTGGTCCTCAGGAGCTAAGGCTATTTGATTGTAACCTGAATAGCCATCTAGAAAACAGTAATACTCTTTACCAGCCAATCTATCCAACATCTGGTCTATAAAAGGTAAGGGAAAATGGTCCTTCCTAGTGGCTTTGTTGAGTTTTCTGTAGTCCATACAAATCCTCCGACAGTAACAGTCCTAGTGGGTATTAATTCTATTTTTTTCATTTTCCACAACAGTGATCCCACCCTTTTTAGGGACACACTGCACTGGGCTGACCCAATTACTGTCGGAAACTGGATATATGATCCCAGCATCCAGCCACTTAATAATCTCCTTTTTTACTACCTCCTTCATAATTGGGTTAAGTCTCCTTTGTTGTTCTCTGGAGCTGCTGGTTGGGTCAGTGAAAAGGATTTTATGCATGCAATAAGAAGGATTAATGCCTTTTATGTTTGCTAAAGACCAACCTATAGCTTTCTTAAATTTTTTTAAAACAGCCAACAGTTGTTCTTCCTCAGAAACAGTGAGCAGGTTGGACACTATAACAGGCAAAGTGTCTTTTTCTCCTAAATAAGCATACCTAAGATGATTAGGCAGAGGTTTGAGCTCTAACACAGGTGGTTCTTCAATTGAGGGTTTGGGAATCTTTAACCCTCTCTTGGCAAGTTCTAAAGACAAAATTTTTATTTTTCCAAACCACATCAGTTCTGGAATTTAACCACTTAACAACTTCCTCTGAATCAGCTTGACTGATTTCAAGATCTTCAAAACCAGAATTTGTGCAGAGTCTAATGCAAACTCTTGTATGAATTTATCTTTGACCACATAGTCAATGATGTCCAGCCTAGCACACTCCTCAATATCCCTTGGATATTTCATGGCCTTCAGGATATTAAACTTAACTTGCTCTCCATTCACATTCATTGCTAATTCCCCCTCTTTAACATCTATAACAGCCCCACCAGTGGCTAAAAAGCCCTTCCCAAAATAATTGGAACCTCTCGGTCTTCCTCATAATCCAAAATAATAAAGTCAGCAGGTAGAATGAATTTATCTACCTTCACCAAGACATTCTCAACTTTCTCTTCAGGATAAACTAGGGACCTATCAGCCAACTGTAAATTGACAGTGGTGGGATTAGGTTTCCTACCTTCAGCTTTTTGTACACACTTAAAGGCATTAAATTGATACTAGCACCTAAATCACACAATGCCCTGCCTATGTAATGGTCTCCTATGGTACATGGGATTGTAAAACTTCCTGGATCTCCTAGTTTAGGAGGTATCTTGCTAAGCAGATATTGACTGCTCTCTTGTGTAAGAGCAACAGTCTCAAACTCTTCTAGCCTCCTTTTTCTTGAAAGAATTTCTTTCATAAATTTCACATAAGTGGGTATTTGTTCTAATGCATCCACAAATGGAATGTTGACATGCAACTATTTCAGGAGGTCTAGAAATTTCCTAAACTGAGTGTCTTGCTTCTGTTTTTATAACCTTTGAGGAAAGGGTGGTGGAGGTCTTTTTGAGACAAATGGGGTTTCCACATTTGACTTAGGTGATTGATCTTGCTGAATGGATTTTTCTATTAGAATATCCCCTAAAGATGGTTCAGGTTGAGTCTGAATCACTGGTTCAACCAAACTAGGTACAGGATCAATAGGTGCAGTTCCTTGAGAACTGTCCTGGACAACATTTGGGTGAACAGGTTCAGAAGTCAATTCTTTCCCTTGCTGAGATTTTTCAGCTTCTCTTTTTTTTAATGTGGAAGGCCTAACCACAACTTCTGGTTGATTTACAGATCTACCATTCCTAAGTTCTATCATGTGACATTGTTCCTTATTTTTCTTAGGCTCTTCAGTGTTACTAGGCAAAGCACCAAGAGGTCTGCTATTCAGAGTATTTGCTAAATGACCTAATTGAGACTCCAAATTCCTCAAAGATGCAAGAATACTTTGCACTACAGCTTCCAAGCTGTTTTGCTTAGTCTCATTCTTTGCTAAATATTCCCTCAATAATGCTTCCAAGGAAGAGGTTGAAGATGGAATGATTTCACCAGTTTGGGATTGAGTTAATGGGACAGAAGTTTGAGCAGGAGATGGCCTGTGCATTTGTTGGAAATTGTAAGAACCCGCACCGCTAATTAAGGTAATTAGTAAATTAATTATGATAATTAGGAAATAATTCCATAATTGACCTTAATAATTATTAATGGGCTTAGATAATTATATTGAGTGAGTTAAAATGCTGAAAGTCGTTTTTCGGAAGAAAAGCGCAGATACCAGTTCAGCTACTCGGTATAAATGCGTACCAGAAAAGTATCCCGGAAAATTATAATGAATGCATGATAATTACTAGAATATTATGTAGGACTTGTAAAACAAGTTTCAAGTCAAAATAACGTAATCTGATGCCAGAACTGCTACTGGCTATGGAAAAGCGCGTACCGGAAAGGTGCTCCGAAAAATAAAATAAAAATATGAAAAATCTTAGAAAAATGCGTAGGTATAGATTCTAAAGTTTGAGATCAAGATCTTTTACTTTGCGATTAAGGCTAATACTGCGCGATTAGTGGCCATGTGCCTATAAATAGGCACACTAAGGCACAAAACCCTAGGTGCCTCATTTTCCTACTTGAAATTCCTCTGAGTGTGGAGCCACCTTGCTGACTTGGTGCCTTCCTCACTTCCCTTCTTCATTTTTGAACCTTGAGGCCCTCCTCCTTCACTCCTCTTCTCCTAAACACTTGAGAGCATGCAAGGTGAGGAAGTGTGAGTGTGAACTTCTGAGTTTCCAGCCTTGGTGTGTTGGTGAGGTTGCTGGCCTTGGGTGGTTTGAGGATTGGAGGCCATAGTTGTGGCATCTTGAGGTCCAAGTAGTGATCTTTGGGTAGAAAGAACCAACCTTTGGGTACATTTTCGTGCTCCTACTTGGTCTGAGTTGGAAGTGCCTTGGGAGAGCTCCAAGAGCACACATTACTCTGCTTAAAGCTTGGGGTAAGTTTCCTACACTCTTGATCTTAAGTTTTAATGCTTAAAGGTGATGTCTTGGCATGTAAAAGATTAAAATGAAGTAACCAACACCTAAGTAAACCTATATATGCTTAAAGATGCATGATTTAACGTGTACATGTGTTAAAAGTTAGATCTTTGGGATGGATATTCACGAAATACAGAAACTGCTTTCTGTCGTGAGATATCCGGATATTTGTCGAACAGATATCCGGATATCAGTATCCGGATATGGTATCCGGATATTGATATTCGGATATGGGATCTGGGTATCCGGATATGGCATATCCGGATATTTCCAGTGAGAGATCCGGATATGGCATATCCGGATATGCCCCTTCTGATATCCGGATATCCTGGGTTTGCGCAGACAGTAGCTGTACTGTATGAACAGTAAGCTATTGGGTGTGTGTGGACCCTAGATTAAGGAAGTTGAACTTCTGTAATAAATGAACTAAGTCAGAATCACATGATTAAGGACTTATGGCTTTGATGGAAGCCTTAAGACGTAAAACGTAAAGGAAAGGCGTAGTCTTTAAGTTGTATGCTTGTGATGCATGAATATTAATGTATTATTGGTCCATATCAGATTGTGATACTGCTGTTTGTGGACTTGTGAGTGGTTGGACTCTTGGCTTGGATAGCTAGCTTGCAAGGTAAGCTTTCGTGTCCTCGGTTTAGCCATTTTGATGTTCCACCATGTCCCATGGGGATGGGTTTATGCATGCTGTGTTACATGCTTTATTGTTTTGGAAATGCTGTTGAGCTATTTATATGCAATGAGCTTTTATGAGATGCATGTGGTGTCCACCTAGACGGTAATCCTGAGTATGTAGTACATACAAGATGGAGAAGCTGTGGGTGAGGTGCAGGTAGTATCCATGTACTCATGTAGGCATAGACGTATTCCTACATTTCTCTGGCCAGTAGATTTGATAAACACACATGGCATGATTAATTGCTGCATCGCATGATTTTGGAACTTATACTGTAATACTGTTTTAGAACTTATATTACACATGTAAGTGAGCTTGGGGTGGAGACTCTTGAGGACCAATTTTTACTGAGATTTCTTGTTAGAGATCTCACCCCACGTTTGGGGACGCTTATTTCAGGATCAGGTAATGTTGAGGGCTCAGGTGGCAGGAGGCCCGAGCTGAGTTGATAGTATGATATGCTGTTCTGCTGGATTGACTGCTGTTATGTTATGTTTTCCGCTTTATTTATGTTATCATGTTGAGACTGTTGATTGGGCATTGTTGCCTTATTTGGTGAGCATGGGGTTTGTCCATGCCACATGGTTTGATTATGTCTTTTAATTCGCTGTTGTAATTAATGTATCAGGATTTTGACCCAGGCTGCATGTTGTAGTCCTGCGGTTTTAGATATCACCTTATATTTATGTACGAGGTATTCAGTTAGTTGTCTTGCAATTTACATACAGGCAGTATTTTTATGAAAATGATTAAGTAATCAAGTTGGTTAAGTTAATGACGTCATAATTGAATTAAAGAAAAAGTTATTCCGCATTTTAATTAAGCGTGGCTTAATACGATAGTGTGTTAACAATCCGGGTTAACACGGGCTGTTACAGAAATCTTGTTGGGGAAAGGGTGGTCTAGGTTGCGCATTAGAGGGCCCAGCTTGCTGCCCTTGCCTTTGAAAGTATTGAGGCTGCTGGTTCTGCCTCCAACTTTGATTAAAATTATTGGAAAAATTATTTTGGTTCCTATTTTGGTTCCCCACATAGTATACAGATTCAGGATTGGATGGGCAGTTTTCAAACATGTGAAGCCCTCCATAGAAAACACAAGTTTCACCCGTGTTCACTGCATTGACTTGGGGTACTGGACTTTGAGGTTGAGACAATCTTGCCTCAATGGCTTGACCCTGATTTTTCACTAAAGTTGTTAGTGCATCAAACTTGGCTGAGAGAACAGTTACAGTGTCAAGCTCATGTAAACCAGCTACTCTTCTGGACTGATTTCTATCTTCAGGCCATTGAGCATAATTTTGAGTCATTTGTTCAAACAACTCATGAGCTTGGTTAAAGGACATTGACATAAACATGCCATTAGCAGCAGAATTTGCTAAGGCTCTGTTTTGGGTATTTAGGCTGTTGTAAAAAGTTTGCAGCACTGCCCAAGGTGGCAAGCCATGGTTAGGACATTGCTTAAGAAGGATTTTAAATCTCTCCCAGACATCTACAAGGGTCTCACCATCTTTTTGCATGAAATTGGTGATGTCACATCTGATTTGCACTATTTTATTAGAAGGGAAAATTTTCATAATAAATTTTTCAGCCAGAGAATGCCAATCTGTTATGGAGTTGGATGGAAGGGAGTTCAACCACTCTTTGGCTTTGTCAACCAAAGAGTGAGGGAAAAGCTTCAATCTCATCACATCATCTGAGACAATTGGAATCCTAAAAGTGTTAGCCACCTCTAGGAAATTCCTAAGGTGCTTGTGTGGATCATCCATCAAATGTCCATGGAATTGCCCCATATTTTGAAGCATGGTGAACATTACAGGTTCAAGCTTAAAGGGCATTCCATTGACAGGTTGGGCAATACTAGGATCTAATTCATCTAAAACTGGTATGATAAAGTCCATTATGGACCTATCATTGTCATATATGAGCTGATTTTGGATCCTCTCAGGTCCTTCCTCATTTCCCTCTCCTTCATTTTCCATTTCTTCAAACTCAGGGTTTGGAATGTTCCTATTAGCTCTCTGGGCTCTTCTCCTAAGCCTAAAGGTTCTCTCTGGTTCAGGATCGAATGCTGCTAAGAAAGGGTGTGGAGTTGCACTCATGCACCCTTTTTAAACTAAAAGAAAAAAATCTAACAAGCTAACAAAACCTAGATTACTAAATTTTTATATTTTTTTTACACACGCAACAAACACACGAACAAACAAGAACCTGCAAACAGAAAAGTCCCAAACAGTTTATAATCAAACAGATGTATAAGGCAGGAATTACCTCGAACAGAATCAAAACTAAAAAAATAGAAACAACTACTAAATCAAAATTCAAATGACTAAACTAAAAACAGCAAACAGTAACTATGCAGAAATAGCAATCACACATAGAAATTTTTATCAAAAAAATAGTTCGATCCCCGGCAACGGCGCCAAAAACTGGTTGGTTCCTTGCAACAGTTTGCAAGTACACGCGCAAGCATACGCGACAACAAGTAATATAGGGCTTTTATGAGTCCCAAATATCGTTCCCTCAAGGATCTATTGCATTTTTCTAACTTGACTAATTAGTGATTGTTAATCAGCACAAAATTTAAAAATAAAATCAAATTAAAAAATGATTGGGAGTTTAGTTATAAACAGAAAAAGATTTAAATGCCAAAGATTTTTTTTATAAAGGAATCAGTAACTAGAAATTTAAGAGAGTTATGGTGAATTTTTACTGAGAGTAATTCTGAAATTTATAGAATAATTTGTAAAGAGAAATAGGTTGAGTTTCGGTTCTCCTTCCCCACAGCCTCCAAATAAGTGCTAAAACAGTTTCCTAAAATCAATTCTCATGTGTTGAACCCTCTCTAACTGCTTTTAATCTCTTAAAAACATTATTATCATTTACCATCAACTGCACATCTCTGTGCCAAAAGAAGGAATGAACATTAAATCCAACCAACACATCAAGGAGGCTGTTCTCATCTCTGAGTAACATCCCTTGAGAATTTTCACCCTCAAGTCCATATGTTCAACACAGTTCTGGCTTTAGTCATTTCTCAATGACTAAATCCTGAAATATTATCCTATAATCAGGCCTTAAAAATAGAATAAGTGAAAATTTACACAACATTGAACAAAATGGGAATCAATATTAAGCAACTGAAATTTACACAAATTCAAGACTGAGGTTCGGGTACCTACAGCCAACCTTAATGAAATTAGCTCATACCCATAAGGGTTAAGCTATAAACTACAACTGAATGTTCAAATTAAAAACTAAAAACGCAGAAATCAAAGGTGTAGCAAGAGTCCTAACAATCGGACAACCTCACTGCTGCACCAACAAGTTCAGCACAAAATATGCATTACAGAGAATAAAAATAAAAACCCCAAATGAAATGTCTACAGAGGATTCAGAAACGATAGATGCAGAAAAGATCCAGATCCTCACATTCACTATTCTTCCACTATTTATAGCACCCTCCTCATACATGCATGGGTTGTGGGCCCTCTCCTTGCAGCTTCCACGTATTGCGTTCCTTGCTGCAGATCGCACAAATAGCTTTTTGCTCCACGATTTCACAAGGGATCCTCCTAACGATTTCTCTTTCCACAATCGTACTGACCTCCACGTCACTATTCGGTTAGGGTTAAGCTTCTAGAACGATGGTCAAGTGAACCGCTTACCAGAAAGGGGGGTTTTTTTTTCCGCGGATGGTTCAGAAGAATGGGTTCAGTGGTGGAGTTGTGGCTGTGAGAGAGGAAGGGCTATGGAGCGGCTGTGGATTAGGGCACGAGCGGTGAGAAGAAAAACCAGGGCACACCAGACCCAGCCGAACGCCTCCTTTGGTTGTTTTGGATTGGGCTCAATTCTTTTTGGGCTTTTCTTTTTTAAAAAAACCGACCCAGCCCACTTGCTTATACTTCCTGCTGCTTATTTTAGTTTGGGCTAAGTTTGCATCCACATCATTCTTGTCTTTTTTCTTTCTTTCTTTTTCTTGAACAGAATTAATAATTTGGGCCTGCAAAATACACAATCAGCCCATTAGCACTTAAACTCGGAATCTTTCATTTTCATGTAATATTTGGGGTTTATATTAATAAAAGATATCCTTTTAATTACCATTTTAATATCAACACACATGTTCTAAGTCACAAATCTTGAACTTATCAAACCACATTGAGATAGATACTATAAAGAACCACACCGTGTGGCTCAATTATGCGAAGATGGAGATGAAGAACAACTTTACAAACCATGCTAGGAACGTGTGGGATCGTGCCGTGAATCTTTTGCCTAGGGTTGATCAGTTGTGGTATAACTATATTGACATGGAGGAGATGCTTGGCAATGTCGCTGGAGCGAGGCAGCTTTTTCTGAGGTGGATGAAGTGGATGCCTGACGAGCAGGTATGGCGCTCTCACATCGAGTTCGAGGTGCGCTACTATGAAATTGAGCGAGCTCGAGAGTTATTCGAGAGGTTTGTTCGGTGCCACCCCAAGGTTGGGTCTTGGATTGACTATGCCATGTTTGAGTGGAAGAATGGAAAGATTGCTAAGGCCAGAAAAGTTTTTGAGATAGCGGTGGAGAAGATGGTGGACCAGAGGCTCGCCGACAATGATGAAGAAGCAAAGAATCTGTTTGTTGCTTTTGCTGAGTTTGAGGAAAGAAATAAGGAAACAGAGAAAGCAAGATTGATATATGAATTTACAGTTAATTACCTTCCCCAAGGAAGGGCAGAATATTTGTATAGCAAGTTTTTGGCCTTTGAAAATCATTATGGGGACAGGGAAGGGATGGAGGATGCAACTGTTGCTAAGAGAAGGTTTCAGTATGAGGATGAAGTGAGAAAAAATCCTTTGGATTATTATGCATGGTTTTACTATATTAGATTTGAAGAAAGTGTTGGGAGCATAGAAAGAATCAGGCAGGTTTATGAGAAAGCTATAGCCAATGTTCCTCCAGCTGAGGAGAAACACTACTGGAAGCGCTATATTTATTTGTGGTATGTCTTATTTGAATCCTGATTTGTTGTTTATTCACCTTTTTTTTCACTATTTTTACATTTTTTCCTAATATTTATAATTCCTTTATGTGTAACTTAGGATTAATTTTGCACTCTTCGAAGAGCTTCATGCTGTATACATCTCTTGTCCGCTCCATATCTACAACATGAAGCTCTTCGAAGAGTGTAAAATTAATCCTAAGTTACACATACAGGAATTATAAATATTAGGAGAAAACGTAAAAACAGTGAAAAATAGTGAATAAACAACAAATCAGGATTCAAATAAGACATACCACAAATAAATATAGCGCTTCCAGTAGTGTTTCTCCTCAGCTGAAGGATCATTGGCTATAGCTCTCTCATAAACCTGCATGATTCTTTTTATGCTCCCAACACTTTCTTCCAATCTAATATAGTAAAACCATGCATAATAATCCAAAGGATTTTTTCTCACTTCATCCTCATACTGAAACCTTCTCTTAGCAACAGTTGTATCCTCCATCCCTTCCCTGTCCCCATAATGATCTTCAAAGGCCAAAAACTTGCTATACAAATATTCTGCCCTTCCCTGGGGAAGGTAATTAACTGCAAATTCATATATCAATCTTGCTTTCTCTGTCTCCTTATTTCTTTCCTCAAACTCAGCAAAAGCAACAAACAGATTCTCTGCTTCTTCATCATTATCGGCGAGCCTCTGGTCCACCATCTTCTCCACCGCTATCTCAAAAACTTTTCTGCCCTTAGCAATCTCTCCATTCTTCCACTCAAACATGGCATAGTCAATCCAAGACCCAACCTTGGGGTGGCACCAAACAAACCTCTCGAATAACTCTCGAGCTCGCTCAATTTCATAGTAGCGCACCTCGAACTCGATGTGAGAGCACCATACCTGCTCGTCAGGCATCCACTTCATCCACCTCAGAAAAAGCTGCCTCGCTCCAGCGACATTGCCAAGCATCTCCTCCATGTCAATATAGTTATACCACAACTGATCAACCCTAGGCAAAAGAGTCACGGCACGATCCCACACATTCCTAGCATGGTTTGTAAAGTTGTTCTTCATCTCCATCTTCGCATAATTGAGCCACACGGTGGGATTCTTGTCATCAACTTCCAATGCTCTTTCCCAAACGGAGCGAGCGCGTTTGAGGTCGCCCTGTGACTCTTCCCACTGGGCGTTGAGCCATTCGCCATTGCTCCGTGGACCTCGCTGAATCAAGTCGTCAAGCCTTTTCCGCTTCGGCAAATGGTACTCACCAAGCTTCGTCGCATCAGTTATCTTCCGCTTCCGTGGGTGCGGAACCTCACGTAGTATCTGCTCCGCTGTGATCTGAATGGATGCGGCAGTTTTGTTCTTGACTTTAATTGAACGCGCAAACTTGACTTCCGTCTCCTTCCGAGTCAGGTAACCCAGCCTCGGGTACGCCGCTATCGACGAAGACATGGTTGACACGGTTGAACTCCAACGATTAACGAAACTAGAAAGCAAAGCAATAAGGAAGAGCGTCTGTGACTCTCTTCAAGAACGAACAAAAAGGAATTCGAAGACAGAAAGCAGAATGGGGTGAGACGGGAATATATAGATGTTTAAATTTTGGGGGCCCGTTTGGTATGGCAGAGGATATATTTAAAAGTGATGGAGGTTATATTTACTACTTAATTTTCTTAATATTTATTATTACCAAATCTTAAATGTTGATTTTCGTCAATATAATGGTTATAATTTATTGTAAATTAATAATTAATTAATACATATTATCCCATAAATTACAACCGTTAGATTGATAGAAATCAACGGTTAAGATTTGATAGTAACAAGTAGTAAGAAAATTAGGTAGTAAGTATAACCTATCCCAAAACTGATAATCTTATTTACTCACGTTTGGTACAAAAAATTTAAAATTTTCTCAGGGATCTGATTTTCCCGAAATTTTATTTTGTGTGTAAATTTTTTTGAAAATACCAACCGAGAATACCATCCAGGGGTGGTATTCTAGTAGTGTTGTAAAATCCAGCCGGACCCAACCGGGTAACCCGGGACCCGGTGTGTTGGATACTTATTATACCCCAATTGTTGAATTGATTAAAATATGTTTTGATGATTACAATCAATTTAATGTTAATTTAATTGATAATATTTAATTATCTTGAAATTATTAATGAGCTGATTGTTTGAGATTTCAAAATAATAATTATTCTGATTTGTAATAATATTCAAGATAATTGAAGATTGGATGAAAATGGAAGAAAATATGGAAGATATCGTGAAGAGAGAGAAAAACATGGGATCAATAATATATTACAGTATACACACATAGAGTATCTGCTACAAATTAAGGTCGAGTAAATAAAATACATCATTTAGTAGCCAGTGTAAGCTATCAAGCCTAAATAAATAATAAATAGGAACTCTTCCAAAGAGGGGACATAACATACCATAACTAACTAAATGTGGTCCAATTTTATTAGATTGGAGCAGCACATATGGTTCTAAAGTGTCATATTTGATTGCAATGATTGTACTGCACTACTCTATTTTATTTGTATAAAAAATTATTAATTAACTTGATATAAAGATTTGCGACGCCAGCAAAAAAGAAAGAATAAAATGGGTAGGGTAATTAAATTATTAACCGTGTTGAAAGTGGACTTCGATGAAACAAAACCACATAAGAGTAATTGATATGAAAAAAAGGGATATAAGTGATTAAAGAATAAGGAGGGTTTATGAAATTTTCCTTAAAATAAAAGTAAAAGCTATTTGATGATTTTATAAGATTATATCTTAAAAGTTACTTAAAAACTCAAATTAAAAATAATTTGATAAAATTAAAAAAAAAATCCTCTTATGAGCTTTTATTTTTTGAATTTTTTCTTCGTTATAAAAAAAATTCTTTTACTATAAGAATTTTTATAAAAATCTATTTGGTCTTGTTTCAAGAGAAGATAAGTAAAAAAAAAAAAAAAAACAACCAAATAAACAAGTTATTGGGGGTGTACCAATTAGTTTCAAGTTTTTAAGTATTTATTATTTGGAAGATTATTTGTTACAATAGGGAGGAAGGGGTTTTGATTGAGGCACTTTAAGTTTGGGATTTTTAGTAACTCTTGGTTGTGTTGCAAGTTGGTTGTGATGAGATCATAAGGAAGAGTGCTAGGGAGTTGTTGAAATTGCTGAATGGTTACAAGAACAAAGCAGAGTGCGTTCTTTGGATCTCAAATATCTTCTTCTTCTTTTTATTTTTTCTTTTTTGTAATTGGATCTCAAATATCTTAAATAGCTCTTCTAATTACTGATTCATAAAAAAAGAGATTTATTTATTTATCTGTTTTTTTGTGTAGGCCATGTTATAAAACCAAATTCATTGTTGTACAAAGATGCACACATTCAATTGATTCTTTAAAGTTTATTTTTTACAAAATTGAGACATGTCATGATGTCACGAGTGGAATCACACGGATCGGGTTTTCTTTTCTATTTTTTTTTATTTCCATTTTAAGTAGTGATTGTCACCAATTATATTTGATTTGTTAAAAAATTAACAAAATATTTCATAACAATGTTTTAAAATAAACTAGTTTGACCATTTCAAGTTAGGTTCGATATTTGGTTTATGGGATTTACATCTATCATTTAACATGACCATAATAACTTTCTTACACACATAACTTTTTGTGGGACGCGTAAGTTTTGAAGTATTAAAAATAAAAAAAATTCGGCATGCAAAACGAATCTCTATAACATAACACAATCACTTTTTCTACAACATAACTCTTATAAAAACCCTTGGTTTATACACAGGAAAATATTAAAAACTAAATTATACTATATTCTCTATACATTTATTCTAAAAATATTGTTTTAAAGTTAATCGTGTACATTATAATAATTTTTTGTGGTGAAACATTATAATAATTTAAATATATTAAATATATACTTAAAAATATATATTAAATATATGCCATTGCCATTGTAACCTATAATCAAGAAAATTAAATCGTTATATTTACAAGCAAAATAAGAAATAAAAATGATCCATGAAAAAAAATTGTTACAAGAAACAATAAAATAAATATAAAAGACTAAATTATGAATTGGAGAAAAAATAAAATAAATATAAAGACTAAATTATGAAGTGAACTTATACAAAATAATATTCTTAGTCTTTACAACAATTACGCATTTAAGTTTCTTAGCTGTTACAAAAGTAATGTTTTGCTGTTACAACAGTTACGTATTTAAAATTTCTTAACTGTTACAAAAGTACCATGTATATATTGGCATCTGCCATCACTCAATACAATTCAAACCCTTTCATAACTTTTTATATACCTATGTTACTGGATGGCAGAATTATTATCAAGGTTGGTTACATACATTACCAGGTATTCTATGCATATGTACTTGTACTATAACATTCCCCCTCGTTAACTAAGGTGGTGTTTGGTTCACGAGTATATTTTAGTTCACCGGGGAAATGTAATTACTAGGAATCGAGAGAGAAAGTAGAATAGATGGGGAAGTTAAAAAAAAGTAGTTTGGTTAGATAAAATTTTACCAGGCAAATATATGCAAATTTTGAAAATCTATGTTTGGTTAGGAAAAAATATGGATGGGTAAATGATATAAAATTACAAATTTATCCCTTATCCTATTAAACAAACAAACAGCCACACGTATGTCATTTGTCCTCCATTTTATTCTTGTTTTGGAATGATTATCACTCGTAGAGAAGACTTAAGAATATTATTGTGGCATGTATCTGTATAATTATTGTTGTAAATTCCTGATGTATGAATGATATCCAAAGGTTTAGCTTAGTGCAAAGATAAGTAATAAAGGTTTTAGTTTCAGCTTCTGTTCATGAGCAAACAATGTTCTGTGACATGTTGAAATGATTTTTTTCCCTCTTTTGATTCAGATATGGATCTATGGAAACAGTTTCGAGTCCTTCCTTGTTGCTGTTGTTACCCCCAAGAAGGAATCACTTGAGGTTTGGCCAGAAGAAAATGGGAACTGAGGAGTATGGCATTGGGAACTGAGGAGTATGGTGCCATTGGATCAAAAAATCAAGCACATAATTCTTCTTCTTTTTGAATAATTTATTTTATATAATTATCATCATAGCCCAGGCTCGGAAAAAAAAAATTAGTGCAATTGTGTGCACATTATCTTTGATTTTTCTGTCAGTTTATATTTGAAGTCCATTAGTCTCTGTAGCTTGGTCTGGTGTAATGCTAGTATTCAATCAATTCCATTGGAGTTGAGTCTGTATTTTCTTTTGAGAGTCCAATTACGATGAATACAATTTGACAGCAAAACACGACATCTTTTTAGTCTTATTATTTGCTTGACAGAAGTATCCATATAGCAAGAGTGCAAACAGTTTCCAAAAATTAATAAAGTTCATAGCAGTAGGACCACCAAATTAACATGCAATGTTCTGCTGCAGCAACCTGTACCAATATAATAATTAAAACCCTGAAAGCTAAGAGACCCAATACATATAGACCCAATACTTATATTAATATGTGAATTTTTATTTTCAATAATTGGATCCTTTTTGAACTCAAAAACTGAAGTCATATTTAACTAGTCCAAGAAAACAAATTGTCAACACAGCACATATCAATAACTAATAAAAAAAGCATCTTGAGGGTCCTTACATTGGAGCATTTTTACGTGTAATACATACAACCCTACATTAAAAGGTCTATACAAATATGTCCATATGTCCAATGACAGCAAAATACATTAAATAATAACATCTCTGTGCTTTGATTCTTTTAGTCCACGATCTCCTCTATCTGTGGTTCAGATCAACATCAAGTTCTACAGTCTGAATTTGTCAAAACAGCCTCGGTTGGTGTTGACAGCAAGGTTCAATAGTAATTAGCAACCAACTTCAGACCTGTAATAGGAGTTTAACCTATTTCCATAGAATGCAAACAGCAGCAGTAAGGTCTAGTAGTCAGCAAGTACAACAAATTAAGTACCAACCATTTCCATTTTAAATCAGCTTCTGGTATTGAACAATCGTTACAATACTACTGAAATATATGTAATAGGATTGATAAATTTTTAATACAAAAATATGTAAATTACATACCTGTTGCAACCCAGTAATTGGTACCAAAAACAGCTTACATGGCATAGGTAGGTAACAGCAACACATGACAATGGATAGCTTTCCAAAAATTGCAATGATAGCCAATAGCAAGTGGTTCAAGAGAGATGAGACATAGATATGTTGTCCTGTTCATAGCACTAACTAACCTATTTTACAGTAGACATATGATAATAAGACATTAGCTTCACACCAAAAGGCACCATAGAGAGTATGGCTATATTCACATACACAGCACCAAAAAAGACACTTCTACGTCTATAGAGAATTAGTCAACAGCCCAGCCAGCAGACACTTCCTTCGCTGCTCATTGCATTGCATGAAGACATCTGTCAAAGTTGTATCCTTTCCCAACTTCACGCAAACTTGCACCATCTGATCATCAGTAAGACCTCCAATTTTTTCCAGCTCTGCCATAAGTGACATCCTCCTTATACTCCCACCAACATTTTGTTGAAAGCACGAAACCAGCTTGTCAATACTATCAATAGTTCGGCTATAGTTGCAATTTATATCTTTCATTACATCAAATATTGGAGCAACCAAAGGATCATCGGGTCGTTCTCGTTTCTTACCTTTTTTGGCAGTAGCAGTATACACTTCTGAGGGCATCACTACTTCTTCAGCTATGATGTCTGGCATCACTGGCTCTTCCAATGGAGTGGGTATATAGTCCCCAGTAAGGTCCAGGTAGTCCTCAAATGCATTCACATTCTCCGCATTGCATGCAACAGTATTTTCCATGTCATTGACCGATTCAGCCATTGTTTCCGCATTACCTCCAGTGGCTGCATCCTTGCCAAATATCGTCCCCAATACGTCAAAGTGAGGGAATGGCTTATTGTAAAGACCTTTGGCATTAGGGTGAGACTGTGCAAAATTAAAATGAGTCAGCTATACATAAACTATGAAAGCAAAACAGAAATGAAAGTTGTTCTTGGAAAAATAAAATGTTAATAATAATGTTAACTTTACCCAATCTTCGAAGATTTCTTTCTCGACGTCAATCATTTTTTTGGCGTCATTCCAACCGAAACCACTCCCACCACCAGTTCCGGTCATATCAGAAATAGCATTGTACTATTTTTTCAACAATTTCACCCTGGAGGTAATGTGTGGGATGCCTTTAATTGAACAGTTAGGTATCTTGAGGTGCATCATCTTCTCTATTGCAAGAGAGAAGCCCGATTTAAACCCATTCTCACCTCTGAAACATGGTATCACTTCGGTAAGACAATCAATAAGTACTTTATCTTCCTCGGCCGTCCAAGTGTGATTACGTTTGTTTCTTGAAGTCTGGCTGTCCTCAGCCATAGCTTGAATCCAACAAAGACAAGAACTGCCAAAAATTAAAAATATTAGGGAACTGGGATTGATAATTGCATGACATGAGGGCAACAATAGAATGACCACAAACGTGGACAATTTTATAAACAACTCTAACTAAACAAACAAAAAATCATACATTCTCAAGTACATGGCCAATAAGGACAGCAAGGTGTCTCATATTACAACATAGTGGCAAATGTATTAAAGTTTATAGAACCAGACAACAAAGAGTAAAGCCTAAACACAACACTGCTTGGTTTACAATCATGAGAATCAAGCACGATTCCTCCACGTGTTAAACATGGTATGCGCCATTTCATCCCTACGCAATGTCCATGCATTAGATGACTCTACATGAGTAATCAAATCAATTCCTGCCATGTCATCTTCAGCATGTGGCATGTCCACATCTTCAGCCTCTAAGGGGTCCACTGACATCTCTCTCCTTATATGGTTATGAAGCAAGCAACACGCGCTTATAATCCTGCACTGTGTCTTCACGGGATAAAATGACTTCGATCGCACAATTGCCCAACGACCCTTCAGCATTCCAAAGCATCGTTCAATGACATTCCTTGCAGAGGAGTGTTTCATATTAAAAAATTCTTGGGCTGTTCTTGGCTGGGAACCGTGCCTCCATTCGCTTAGATGATATCGTTGTCCTCTATATGGCGTAAGGAAACCTTCTCCATTCATGTAACCAGCATCACATAGGTAATAGTATCCTACAACAACAGAAACGGTTAACATGCAATGTCAAAACAGGTCATGTAGTAATTAACTAAAGTGACAAATGTAAAATGATGAACCACCAAAGAGTACTAATCAATACCTTTAGGGACCTTCAAACCATTTGTTCGGCCTACGGCATCTCTTAGTACCCTAGAATCGGCAGCTGATCCCTCCCAACCAGGAAAGACGAAAATAAACTGACCATCTTGAGAACAAACCCCTAAAACATTAGTTGCAATGTCACCCTTTCTTGTGCGGTATCTGGCCTTATCTGCTTGTAAGGGATTAATCTTTATGTGTGTCCCATCAAGAGCTCCCAAACAATTCTATAATACATATTACAAAAATTAATAACATGGTCACACGCTTGGTGAGTGAATTTTATAGCAAGAGTTGTAACAGGAATCAAACTTATCTCTTACCTTGAACCACTTCCACTTCTCATCAGTTGAGTTTTCCGGGATTGGCTCAGGTCGCTTAAGTAGAACATTGTGACAGCGTAACACTGACAGCAACACATTAGAGAATTGTCTACTAATGGTTTCCCCTGACCTCGCAAATTGTCTTTTAATTATCCTGTTCTTGACATCGTGAGCCAATATGTGAAGGAATATTGCAACCATCTCCTCTACACCCATATGTCGTGTCGGTTGAAGTTGCCCAACAGTTTTAAGCAACCCACACAAGTTATGAAAACACCTCCTGTCCATCCTTGTGTTCTCGATACAAGCGGTGTCACTTATATGAACAATCCTAAGGAAGTTAACTTCCCTAACCCTAGCCCTACCACAAAAATCCCATGAGACTCTCCTGCGTCTCCTTCTCCAGTTTTCAGCAATGCGTAACAACAGAGCACATAAACTGACAAACATGTTAGTCAGTTGATGCAAACAATCCAAATGAGTAATGAGTACGAGAATGAGACTAAACTCCATTCCATTGTCGTTTGCCATTATCTAACACGTGAAGGATAAAAACTTTCAGTTTAGTCAGTAACAAAAAAAATTACTTATTTCCAATCTAAATTTTTTCACACAAAAGTATAAAGCATAGGATCACAAAAATTGTCATTGGCTCATCCTATGATCAGCCACAATTCCATGACTCTGCCAAAATAATAATGAACAATTAATTTCAACAACTAGAATGTTAAGCCACACTGAATGGAAAAAACAATTGAAATGCTAAGTGTTTTGGTGTTGATGCATGCATGTAGAGTACATAACATCAATTCTCATACAATACACAACACTTGTACGCATTCTAAGCAAAGACAAACAAGTTAATACGTAAAAATTACATATGCATAGTATAATGTCAAGTTCAAAACACCACCAAACTCATGATCAGTATGCCATTCATGAACCAAATGTAATAGTTTATTAAGACAATTTTGTGAGTAACAATGTTGCATTGATGTCACATGTGAGGCAACACATTTACAACTAACTATAACAGGGAAATACGTAACATCTTGAGGACCACAATGGATATAAGTCATAAGGAAATTTTAGGACAATATAATAATTGGAAAAAAAAAAACCACACGAGTTCACACTGCTACTTTACATATGCATACCAATTTAACACCTCCTTGATAACGTTTTCAAAATAAGTTTTGAAATGGACAAGGCACGGTGTTTGTGTCTTGATTGAGTGTACATAATAGTTGTAGGAAAGAAAGTATTGAACCGATGCCATTGATGCAAATTCCGTACAAAGGGAAACAAGAAGAAACAAAAAAGGAGTTTCTTCATACCCTTTGTTTTATTTATTCGCCCCAAACTACAAAAATTGTAGTATTCACCTTAGCCACTATTCTGACATGGATACATCTAATTTTTGTTATTTAGTATGACCCGCTCCTGTTACAGATCTTAATACTAGATCTTAATCGTTTACGAACAAATCAAAAATTATCTTTTGTCACTCTTTATTCGTATATTTTTTTCCCTCTAATGACCCTTGATTGGTCTATGAATAATTAAGATCCTATGACTATCATACAACCAACATGACAGCCTCTTTTGTTACATACCTAATGCATTGAAAGGATGCTATTTGTGGCTTTTAACCACGTCATCAACATCTCTCACCAAATTCACACTTTAGTCTACTTGCCTTGTCTAGCTCAATGCAATTAATTAGAGGGGTTCCACTCTTATTCCACTGCACACCGACTCTATCAACTTTTATTATCTAAGCGGATCTCTTTGACCATTAAACCCAACCCCTAAATCAAAAAGCCATATCTCTCATTGAGAGCGGCTGCCATCAAGAGAAACGAGATGGTGGTAAAAAAATCCTTTTATTAGAACAATTATATTCTCAAAGATTTAACATGTCAAATATATATGTACCCCGACAATGGGTTCCACTGTCCTCTTTATTAGACTTTTGGATTTCGTGTGGTTAATGGGACACCGACAATGGCTTCCACTTTTTAAAGGCATCGTGTGGTTCACAGTAACTTTGCACCCAACACAAGCGAACACATTGCGTTCTTACTCCTACTCTTTATTTGTCCTTATGCAGACATTTCATAATGCATGTTGCAGTGGCAGAATGCAAAGAGAACCCTAAGCCAAAAAATAAATTAATAAAAAAAATTATGACATACTCGGCTCAAAGAAGAACACGACCTTCCCGGTGATCCTGCTAAACAAGAATGGCAGACATTGGTGTTCAGAACGGCAGAGACAGAGGCATATACAGAGACAGAGACATAGATGAATATTCAAGAGAGGAAGTTAACTAAACACTCACCCATTTCATCAGGAACTATAATAAATACAGCTCACAACTAATGGTCCAAGTAAAAACTTACCCAAACGGAGTTCACACAAGAAGAACACCAACTAGGAGGTTGACTGATGTTTCTGATCTGTCTTTCTTTAAAAATGCAAAGTAAGGGGGATGCTGACCACTCATCAAAGAAGATAATATCAGAGGGTAGTTTCGGTAGCTTAAATCTTGCACTTTCCAATTTAGACGGCTATCGAGCAAAACCCACGTCCGAGATAGCTTTCTTAACAGTGCAAATGCCCAGCTTTATCGACCAAATGGAGGAATGCCATGTAAATGGGATAGATGGGCAAAGTTGCCAAATCTGTCTACCAAACGAAGTCATTGTGGATTGCCAATTTCATTTGCCTAGGGAAATTATAGGAATCCTTGAACCAAACAGGCCCTAAGTGTCTGTCCCCTGATTCTTCCGTTTTTAATGATTATGCTGCTGTCACAGCAAAGCAAGTTAAAATTGGAATCGTTGGTTTCTTATCTTATGGACCTATTCCTATCAGAATATGAGTGCATTAAATTTTTACCATCAATGACAGCAGCATCGGCTTTATTTTTATCCAGGTTCATAATCGAACCAAACAAGCATCCTTGGGTACGAAATACAGCAATTATATTTTCAACCGCAGGTTTCAAGATAAAAGAATGCATAAATCATGTGCATTGGCGTTGCCTTTTAGTCGTAACCTCGTCTTTTTCTTGTTAAGCAGAACATAGCGTTAAAAAGCCAAACCAATTATGAGCCATGTCACCTGAAGGAATGTGTCCTTGCCATACATGCGAGAAAGATACTTGCAACCCAAGGTATTCTGGTTTTCATTCAATTTGGCAGTATGCAGCACTTCACTTTTAAACATAGATCTAATCAGAAGTGCACGGCCTTTCTACAACAGTTTCATCAGGTAGCATTATTGACTGCTGGAGAAATTCCTGCAAGTTATTTTGAGAACGTTCCTGACTCAGCATCACTGATGGAGGAATTTCTAAAGTTGACAACAACATTTCGCTAAGCAAAAGAAACTTACACAGTTTCTTCAATACATAGATACAAAACTTGGCTACATATGTTCAAAATCAGTAACCTTTAGGAGTGATAATGGGGCTACATATGTACAGTTTCTTCAATACATAGATACAAAACTTGGCTACATATGTTCAAAATCAGTAACCTTTAGGAGTGTTAATGGGGCTGAATTTACGATGATTGATTTCTTTCTAATTAAAGATATTCTCCTTTCTGCATTGTCTTTTAGGGTTCTGTAACATCCATGACCTTTTCCCCCCAAATTTAAACTCCTGTTGGTTGTAAATTTTTTAGACTCTGTTACTTGGTATCAGGACTCTCACTCCTGTTGGTTTTACAAAAAGGTACAAAGAACAATGCTGAACTATGCAGTTTATCAGAAATCAAATAAAGAAAAGAGAACTCTATCCAGAACTCCAGCAAGAGAAAAGTAAGTAATGTAATTATTCAGCTTATGCAAACCTCATTTATAAAAGGCTTTTCTCAGCTGCTTCAAAAAAGGGCTGGAGTTTCCTTAGAAGTAATTGTATGCCCTCGCCCCTCGGAATAGACCGAATAGATGAGAAAGGTGCCGATGATGCACACCTGGATCCTTTAAATCTTCCACAAGCAATCCATTATTTATCCAACAATTTAGCATATCAAAATTAACATTGAATAAAGTAACATTAATCTTCCACATTTTAAGCGAAAAAAATAAAAATACCGATTCCATTATGGAATGCAATATTAGTTGGAAGTAGGTAGCCTTGGTTGAGCTTCACGAAGTTCTCCAACAAAATTATCCTTTGTTCTCCCCTCCCTATAATCTGTTTTGAAAAAGCTAACTTAAAAGGCAGACACAAATATTGACTAAACAGTACATCAAAAATGTCTTATAATTTGTATGATCTAGTTGAAAGTTTAGCAACTTACCTCAGCAGCAAAAAGAAATAAGGAAAAGACTTGTTTTATCCATTGTTGATGACTGGCTTACACAAGGG
The DNA here is from genome assembly GCA_032173675.1 of Gastrolobium villosum. Taxonomy (NCBI): domain Eukaryota; kingdom Viridiplantae; phylum Streptophyta; class Magnoliopsida; order Fabales; family Fabaceae; genus Gastrolobium; species Gastrolobium villosum. The sequence goes on from JAVKPL010006702.1 coordinate 26,476, forward strand.
GGCTTACTGTTAGGAGAGATGAAATAATGTTGGGGGGAAGTTGATGGATTTGTTTCAAGATATCCTTCAGCCAACCAGCTCAACATGATTTTACAATTTCAAATTAAATTTTAATGGGGACCAGCTTCTTCTCTGTGTACAACCCTAACGGGGAGTGGTTTTTTCTTCAACCCCGACTACTAGTTTGAGATAAAAGTGTTGTTTGTGTTATTTGATTTCATATTAAAATTTATATATTTTTTCACAAAAAAAAAACACTTTTGCTTAACACCATCAAAAAAGAAAAAACTAATTCTTAAATTAATTTTTTTATAAGCATTCCTGAACATGAACACATTCTTCCACAAGTAGATCTCACCTTTTAGATCTTTCAAGTAGATCTGACCTTTTAGATCCACAACTTGCCGCCATCAAGAAGAGAGGCCCCACCCTGTCTTCACCCCTTGGCCATTGTGGCTCGGCGCACGATCGATCTAGCGTAAAGGCAGAGAAACACCACAAGTCCTTGTGCAAAGGACAGACTTAGATCTTCAGATGGAAAGAAACGCGCCGCGCACACTGAAGAAGATGAAGAGAAATCAACTACCCCAACCCAATGACACCTCATGTATACATGTCTTGCTCGCTCCATATCATCGGCATCAAATAGACAGAGTCGCTCTTCGTAGAGTGCATACTTTATCCACAAATAGACATTTAATCCACAAATAGATATATCTATTTGTGGATAAAGTATGCACTGTACGAAGAGCGACTGCTATCACAACCCAACCAGATCGAACTACTACAAAGAGGAGCTGAACGATGTTGGGGTTCCTCACCATGTTCATGACAACCAGATCGATCTGCAGCTAGAGAGAGAAAGAAAAGGAGAGAGAGGGTGAATAAAAAGAGCGTGGGATTGGCTTCCTTCTCAGGTCAGAGGAGAACAAAATGATATTTTTAACCCTAAGCCATAGGGCTTTTAACCCATTCGGGCGTTTATCATAACGGGCCTTTTGATCTTGCGGGCTTTTTAGTCCTAGCCCACGGGGACCAGGGCCTAATGGACCGAGCTAGCCCGTTTTGATAGCTCCAGCCGTAGAAGATAGAATATCAACCAGGTCCAAGAGAGTCACGAGGAGGTTAACAAATTGGAGAATAGTGGGCTCTCATGGTTATTGAACAATGAACTAGTGAATGATATTTTAATTCTTTTATAAGTTTGCCTTTTGGGAATTAGAAGTCATTTGTTTTAGCTTAGAAAAAGTAATTTTTATACTTTCTTTATTTTAGAAGGGTTACTTATAATTTTGTAAAAATATTTAATTTTTTAAAAATATTTAGCTTTTGATTTCTGTTATTTTTTTTAGAAAATAAATTTTTAGCT